>CABHPQ010136956.1:11507-37879 GCA_902168405.1 Peromyscus aztecus
TGAGATCTACATGAACAGTCTGGATGTGAGTGGGGGTAATGAGGGGCGATGGGTGAGGGAAAGAGAACTTGGGGGAGCGGGAGATCCCAACTGGATCAAGAACAGAGAGGGAACACAAGGAATGTTCATGGTAAATGAAGACCACATGAGAATAGGAAGAAGCAAAGTGCTAGAGAGGCCCACAGAAATCCACAAAGATGCTCCCACAATAGGATTTGTTACTTTTAATTCATTTGAAATTTGTCTTCAATTGTGGACCTTGCCTTTGGGTTACCAACCATGTAGCTCTCAGTCTGTAAAGGGGGAAATATATAGAGTCATAGGTACAGGGTCAGTTTAGAATTATCTCCTATCTGTGTCCTACATAGGACATTAACTTAAGTATTATACTGTCAAAATTTGTATTTTTGAGTGTCATTGAACTTTTAATTTAAAATAAAATTATGCCATTCCTCCACTTCCTCATCCTCCCTCCAATCTGTACTATGTTTCTCTTCCCAACAGCCCCCTTTCAAATTTGTAATCTCTTTTTCTTTTATAGTGATGGTGATAATGAGTATTATTATCATTATTAAATATATATTCATAAATCTATAAGTACAGTTTGTTGTGTCCATTCAGTGTTGCTTTTGTATATATGATTTCAGGACTGAGCACTTGGTATTCCATAACTAATTAGGAGACTCATCACTGGGGAAGACATTCTCCTTTTCTCAACTCATTAGTTGCCCCATAGTTCTTTGTATGGGAGTGGGACCCTGTGATATTTCCCTCCTTCTATGTTAGCATGTATAATGACATTGGCATTGTTCAGCTCTTGCTTAGGTAGTCATTTTGTTGGCTTGCCATACATGAACTCAACTGTCATTTCTAGGAAGCATACTCTCATGACAGGTTTCCTGGTCCCCTGTCTCTTAAAATCTTTTCACTCCCTGTCCCACAATGTTCACTGAGTCTTAGGTGCAGAACTTGTGTTGTAGAGGTGTCCAGTGGGAATAGACACTACCAAATTGTTCAATGTTCACTACCAAATTGTTCAATGTTCACTACCAAATTGTTCAATGAACACTACCAAATTGTTCTTTGCATTTTGACCACTTGTGGTTTTTTTTTTTTTAATGCTCTCTATCTTCTGGAAAAGAAGTTTCATTGGCGAGGGCTAAGAGTTACTCAGATCTGTAGGTATAGGGATAAGTGTTTACAATGAAGTTAGGAATTATGTTGGTTTAGGGAAGCGGCAGTAGTGGATTTTCTTCTGAGATTCACAGTAGCCTCGGGTAGTTGGCTGTGTTTTCAGCGCCTGTTGAAGGTGCCTTGAGTTCAGTAGATAGCTATTCATGACCTCCAAGATATGAGTGCCACTATTACACCCTCAGGGATACCTTACCATGTGGGGCATTGTTGTGGATCATAAGTAGTGCAGCTCGGTAAGACAACTGATTGCTTCCCTCCCCTGGTGGCTTGCATAGCTTCTGCCAGTGCTGCAAAAACTGGTCCTTGAGGAGGAGGCGGCTTTCAGGTCAGCTACAGAGTCCTATATCTGAAATGCATAGTGTCTTCAGCCATAAGAACCAATGCTAGGAGGCAACCAAGGGCAACTGTCCCAGCCTGTAGTGTTGAGGGAGTACCTTGGACCCTCCTGACCAACAACTTGAAAGGAGGATTCTCAAACCCGATTCAGGGCTTTTCTTGGGTGGTCTATAGCGGTTGGTGGAAGCATTGTCAGCCCAAATGGCACAAAGTAATATGTATGCATATGTGTGTGTGTGTGTGTGTGTGTGTGTGTGTGTGTGTGTAGAGACACTTATGTATAATGTGTATGAATATACACATATATTTTCTTTCTTTTATTTTTTAACAAATAAAATAAAAGGAGACCTGAATGGCACAGAGCTTCCATTTCTGCACCTCCTGCCCCCACACACAAGGTATGGATGCCACCTGCCCACCCTCCATGCCTGCAGTATCATAGACACATACACAGGTTTCCACTCTCGCATCACCTTTGTGTGTATATGTATGTGTGTGTGTGTTTGTATAACTTTTAGTCAAAATAAAATACAAAAATTTTTAAAATGCCTTTTTACAAACATCCTTAGTAGTATTTATTTTTTCCTTCCTCCCACCTTCTTCTCTGCTCACCTCCTTCTCCTTCCCCAATGAAAGCTCCCCCGTTGCACTACTGACCCTGTACTCAATAGTTAAGAGCCTGTACTGCTCTTGCAGGGAACTGGAATTTGTTTCTGAGCATGCACAATGACGGCTCACAGACACTTATGACTCCATTTCCAGTGCATCTGATGCCCCCTTCTGAACTCAAAAGCCACTTGCCATCGTATGTGTACAAACCTGCATGTAAGCACACACATATAAGCATCTTTTCTTAATTTAAATAAATCTTATTTTGTAATTGTAATTCCAGCTATCTGGTGAAATTGTATTTTTCTTTAAAAATCTGTAAGGTAATTGAATGGAGAATGTCCTTGTGTCTAAATTGTTTTAGAATGTCTTTTTACTCACTAGTAAATTGTTCTATTTTTCTAGGTCACCTATACCACCCCAAAGCACTTTTCTATACCCAATCTGTTTAATGCGGATCGTATCTTGTGATATTACTTATCCTCACAAAGAGCTGACACTGACCATTCATCTCTTCCCACCTCTGATTCTCTGTGGTATATAACCATTGCATTAAACAAATTGTGTTGTTCAAGCCACAAGTCTCTTCAAATTACATTGACACAATTTTTAAGCAGAGTGACCCACTTAGGTGTTTAACCTGCTGCGCTTAAGTAATCAGACCTTTGCCCACGGCTTCTTCAGTACAATGCACTGAGGCTTGCTGTTATTATGGTCACATTCTCTGTGCCATCGCTCAATCAGTGTTTTGTAAATTGAAAGGTATAAAGAAACACACATAGGCAGATAGAAAATTTAGTAATGTTATCAAATCATATAACCTGAATGCTGTGGACTTAATTTGGAAGTATCAATATAAATTATACTTATTATAGACTACTTTTTGTCTGACTTGTTTTTTGTTTGACTCCTATAGTAATATGTTGGAGTGAGCTGAGCTGGAAAAAAATAGCTACTTTATCTAGGTTTCATTATAGAAAGTTGTTGTTGTTACATTTATGTCTAACTTTCCTGGGCCAAGAATACTAGTTGCACATGATTCAGGTGTATTAGTGAGAGTGTCAGGTGGGAGAGACTATTATCTCTTGAATTGGTGGGCTGACTAGTCTGTCCTCCATATGGGAGTGGACAGCATGCAACTTGATCATACTTCAATATAGCAAACAGGTGGAGGAGGTTGAACTGTGTCTTTTCCTACCTTAATTATTATTAAAGATATATATTTATTTTTATTTTATGTATATAAGTGTTTTGCCTGCATGTATATATAGATACACATATACATATATATATATATTTATATATGCACCACATATATATGCACACACACACACACACACACACACACACACACACATGCACCACATGTCTAATATCCACAGAGACTAGACAGGGCATTGGATGTCCTGGACCTGGGGTTACAGGTGGTGATGAGCATCATGTGGGTGCTGGGGATAGTCACAGCTCAGTTTTCTAGAAGGTCAACCAGTATTCTGGGCCACTAAGCTATCTGTCAAAGACCCCTCAAGGTTAGTTTTTGACCTTTGGTGTTGGTTTGTTGCTGCTCTTGGCATGCCTGGTTCTGAGGCCAGCATCCTCACACTGCATTCTCTTCCAAAGAGCTTCTAGGATGCACTAAGTTCACTCACCTGGACCTCTCTGACTATCTCATGTAAATTAGAAACCATCCCTTTATTCACTGCCTTTTAGGTTTTTTGCCATTTATAAATTTATTAATTTCAGTCATGAACTTAATTTCAATCCCTGTAGTTTATCATTCTCTTGCGCAATCTATGATGCAATTACATATCACAAATATAATGTACCTTTGGTGTGTGTAGAATTTTTCTTTGGTCTTCTTTTATTTTTTGAGACAAGGTTTCTCTGTGTAGCTTTGTGGAACTCGCTTCGTAGACCAGGCTGGCCTTGAACTCACAGAGATCTGCCTGCCTCTGCCTCCCGAGTGCTGGGATTAAAGGCATGCACCACCACCGCCCATTGGGGTTGTGTAGAATTTTTGCTCCCAATGTATGAGGCTCTCTGGAACAGCAACCTTTCATTGCTCAGTTTCCTCCCTATATGCTTTGTCTACCAAAAATCTACAT
Organism: Peromyscus aztecus; assembly: GCA_902168405.1. NCBI lineage: Eukaryota > Metazoa > Chordata > Mammalia > Rodentia > Cricetidae > Peromyscus > Peromyscus aztecus. The sequence continues at coordinate 15,752 of CABHPQ010136956.1, forward strand.
TGATTTTCAGGAGTAGCAAATTTGGGTTATTTTATTATATGTTGAAAATAAAGTCCTAACTAACATGTAAATATCATCAGTATATAAGAAATGCATACCCATATATGTGCACACAGCACATACACACACACACACACACACACACACACACACACACACACACAGATAGATGATAGAGATTAGAAACATGGCTTCATTCTGCCACATAGTCTAGCCTGAGACTCACTTTATAGCCCAGACTGTACTTGTGATTACACTGATCCTCCTGCTTCAACTCCCCCAGGGTTCATAATATAGCCATATACAGCCCCTCAATTTCAGAGTCACAGTCTTATTGGAGTTAAACCAGCAACCAGGTAAATTAATAATAATTCTCAGTGTAGACAATTAGCATGCTATGCTATAAGACACCGTTTCCTCACAGTCTCATCTGCCGCTGGCTCTTAGAATCTTTCTGCTTCCTCCTCTTCCTCAGTGATCCCTGAGTGTTAAGAGAAGAGGTTGTGATATAAATGTTCCATTTAGGGGTAAGAGATTCTCTGTCTTGTGTTCCCTGAACCTCGGCCAGTCGTGGGTATCCTTGTTAATGACCATAAACCAAAGTTTCTCCGATGGGGCTGGAGAAATGCATCAATCATTGGCAATAATGATAATCATTAGAAGTCAGTTTAATGCTGTACACATTTAGCAGAAGAAAAGTACTAGGTCCTTTAATATAGCTTATGTCTTCTCTAGCCAAGGTTCCTGATCTGATAATGGTGACAATAACAGATTTCATCTTGTAGAATGGGACTTAAATCTAGTCAGAAAGTAGTTGGCTACTATTATGATGGTCATGCTATCATTGAACCAGTGGATATTTCCTCTTTTTTTTTGTTTTTTTGGGGGGTTTTGGGACAGGATTTCTCTGTGTAGCTTTGGAGTCTATCCTGGAACTTGCTCTGTAGACCAGGCTGGCCTCGAACTCACAGAGATCCGCCTGCCTTTGCCTCGCAAGTGCTGGGATTAAAGGCTTGTGCCACCACCACCCAGCTAACCAGTGGATATTTCTTGTCAAGCCAGTCATTATTGTAGCTTGCAGGTTTGACAGCTGGGTAATGTTGATTATTACTTCTCTCTTGTTGTGACAATATATACTATAATATATAGTACTTATATTTATTACTATATATAATATTATGTATTATTTTATATATATTATGTCTGTGTGTCTATGTCAGTCTGTGTTGGTCTATGTGTGCCTGTGTGTAAATATATATTCTATACATACACAAAATATGAAAACATAGTTACCCTATAAGAGAATGATGAATTTCCCTACTAGATACCACAGACTAACAAATGAAAAATACAGAGACAAACAAAAACCAATGTCAGGAATAGGTTGCCTCCTTTGGAGCTGTTGGCCAGATCACATAGCTCCCCCAAATACTACGGCTCCTGGCTATCGCTCTTGGTTACACTCCAGAACTTGAAAGTTAAGACCCTGTTGCTGAAGACACTGCATACTTTAGTCATCAAACATGAAGAAATCAAGTTGGTACTCCCATGGAAGCTTCAACTCTACTGACTAGCTTTCACAGTGGTGCGAAGTATCTTTAATTATGATCTATATGTTATACTGAGCAGGGACAATCTACATTTCATAAGAAGAAAATATTATTACTTAGAGTCTATCTCAAAAACATTACTCTTTCACATGAAATATATCATGAATAAATCAAAATCACTGCAGTTCACAGAACATTTAAAAACACATTAGTGTGGCCCTGTCTTCCTGTCTTATACTCTCATTTCCATTGGAGATATATATGTCTAAACAGGTTTCCTCCCTCCCATGGAACAGCAATAACATGGTTCTTCCCTGTAGCTTTTAATTCATTATTGTGTCCCAGCTGAAGCATATTTTGAAATCTTTTATTCACTGATACATTTGGTTTGTACTCTAAGAATAAATCTGGAAGAAGCCATGGCACCAAAACCAAGGTTTGCAAAAAGAAAGTAAGAGAGAGTTGAATAGTGCAGCATGTGAGAAAATAAAAGAGCCTTTAGGATTTTAGGCAGCAGAAAACTCAGTGATGAGACATGGTGATTTATTCCCCCAAACTGGCTATTACGGTTCTTCACTGTATTAAAAGAATAATCATGTTAAACACAGAGATGATAGGCGAAGCCATTCTGCTTGCTTTGCCCTCATATGTGAACAATTTAAATGCATGTCCACTCACCTTAGGGAAACAGGAGATAAATGCACTTTTTATTCTGATAGCATGGCCTTTTGAGCACATTAGAAAGCCCCATGAAATAGCTGAATCTGCTATTCAATTTCTTCCAGGAAAACAATTAAATTGTTAATTCTTCCAGGGCAGAAAGTATAAGCATTTGTATTTGTGTGCTTTAACAGCATAATACAGTCTAATACATAATACATAGCCAGTAAATGTTGACTAAATTTTTTTAATTCATTTAAAATAGGAAGGAAGGAATATTAATTGGGCTAAATTCTAAACTATCATATTCACAACCATGCTTTGCATCTTATTTAACAAGTTCATACACTGAAGATATTTGCATTTAATCTCATAGATGTGTTTCCCCAGATCTCACTACTCAGAAGTGATCCCTACAACTAAATATCATAAGTAATATCATAACTAGACACTGAACAGCTAGAGAAAGCTGAGGAACACCTACCGGCAACACTGTACCTAAAATTGGGTTGAGTAAAAGGATAGGGTTACTTTAGTTCACATTTAACATAGGCTACATACAGTGTCAGGTAATAACTCATAACATTGCTGGAGAGGCAAACATCATACCTATCTTTTTAATAGCTAAGGATGAAAAGGATATTTCACAGAGTGTATGTAAATCTTTTTTTTTCATTTATATACCTACTAATTGGAAAGGAGACTACAAAATGCTGCTGAAGTGATTCATCCAGGCTTGGCTTGAGTCTTCCAGATAGTCTATTGGCAAGAATAACTACTGAGCTCAGCCTGAGTATGAAATTACTTTTCTCACAATGGAGATCCAAAATCAAAGAACATCCTGGATAGATTCTGCATGGCCCTCAGCCCTCCCACCCTTCTCACGGTGGCTGCCTTTATTTTTTGTGCCACAAAAAAAGGAATCCCAAGAAAGATACCCAGGAAACAGATAATTTAGAGAACAAATGACAACTGATCAAAAGTTAACCTGTATCAATCAATGATACAAATATATATATATATATATATATATATATTCATAATTCCTAAGGAAAAAACTTACCTAAAATCCCTTGCAAAGCTCTTTTAGTTCGTAATTGTTGGAAAATAACTCACTGATTCAGGTTAAAATTAGATTTCCTTCACTGAGGACACTTCAAGATTTGGGAAAATATTGATCTTTTCCAAAGAGAATAGTGATAGGGAGGGAAACTCCGTTATCACAAGGAAGCTTCCTGTAGTGGCCAGATTTTTTTTAAAGTGTAAGATCAAATCAGGTCCTAAAAACCAGGACAAATCTTCTACAAGTCCATCTCTATCCTCGGTTGTTCAACCATGAGGGCAAACAGAATGCAATTCTGAAGGAAAACCAAAGTTATTAAGAAAATCATGGTAGCCAAAAACTCCCAACAATATAAAATGTCTTCAGAAAGCAAACCTTTGTCTAAAGAATTCTAAAAGAATGTTAGCCAAGACAGAGATATAAACACATATGATTATTTAGGTAAGTATCATTCACATCTAATATTGTTTTTACTCATGTTAATTACATAATACTGTCATGTTTAATTTCATCATACTGATTAGCAAAGATCAAAGTGCTGTCTTTTAATGTCAAAACGTTATCTATCAAGAAGAAACATATATTCAGTGACATGGGACTCCAGATTTCAAAACTGCCAGCTTGTTTCAACTTAAACTCATGACCCTTTGTATTGTCCCAGATCGTAGTAAGTACTTACACAAAATATCTTTTAAATTAAAGAAATTAAAATAATAAATTAAATTAAACACACTTGTCTATGCTGGTAGAATCAGAATCATATAAAGCTAGTCAAAATCATGGAACGTTCTATGTTATTAAGAAATATTTTAATGGCTTCTAGTTAGTCATTGATTTTTGGCATCATTTTTCCCATGTCTGGTATTGTATACCTAGCCAGCCAGTCATTCCTGGTGAGGTTATGAACCCTAGAGAACATACTACCACCACTCTCATAAACCAAAATAATTTCTCCCTGTGTTCTAAATACTGAACATTATACCCACAGATAACTGCAGCCCTCATCCCTCATCAACTATCATAAATATATGCAACTGATGAAAATGTAGAAAACATTGGGGTGCCCAATCCCAAAGAGTATGTCAACAACATAACCCTGCATATAAAGCTCAGAGAACATTGCAGAAGAGCACATGGAAGGGTTCTAACTGCCAGAGGACCAGAATGCTTGCTGTGAGAGAGTCCTCTAAATGACAAGGAAGTCACACCCTTGAAATCTCAGTAATTAACTTGTCTACACAAGACCTACAGAATGCCACCAGTTCGCATGCCAGCATGGATAGGGGAAATCTCCCAAGGCTCTATCTAGATAAAAAGCTACAGGAAATTAATGGCTGCTGAGAGAGGGATCAGTTAGTATCATAGCCCAACTGGGTCAGCCTAAAACACAAACATACATGAGCAACACTACATGAGATCAGGAGGTTATATTTAGATACGGGTTTTTGTTTGTTTGTTTTTACAAGACAGGGTTTCTCTATGTAGTTTTGGTGCCTGTCCTCGATCTCGATCTGTAGACCAGGCTGGCCTCAAACTCATAGAGATCCACCCGACTCTCTCTGCCTGCCCAGTGCTGGGATTAAAGGTGTGCACCACCACCACCACCACCACCACCACCACCACCACCACCACCACCACCACCACCACCACCCAGCTTTTAGATAGAGATACTTAACAACAATTAGAGAAGAGGTCATGGATTTGAAAGGGAGGATGGCATAGGAGGAGTTGGAAAGGAAAATGGAAATAATGTCAATACAGTACTCACGTACAAAATTATTTAAAAAATAATTTCTCTAGTCTCTGTCTTTGATCTAAAGGAATATATTGAACACATGCTGTGAGTTTTCAGTATTATAGGTTTAGGTGTGAGGGCCATAGTATTTACCATTCTTCTAGAAACTGTAGTGATTGAATGTAGCTCCTAAAGACAGACCTAGACTGACTCCTGGCTCTGCTGTTTACTTTCTATATAACTTAGGAACATCTGTCTGTTCCCTTAAATACTACAACAGCAGAAACACCTGATTTTCTGAATCTTCTCTTTCTGGGTCCACTCGGGTTCCCTTATACCTGGGAGCATCTTTCATACTTCTCAGGTTTCTATCTCAGTGCATTTCTTACCTTCTGTTTTACAAATTCGGGACTTTTTTCCCTGTCTACACGGTAGCTTCCTTAGCTGCTCATCTACAAATTCTCAAGTGTGGTACAGATGAAGCATGGCATTGTGCCATGCTCAGCTAAGGCAAATGAAAAAACAGGGCGTTGATAAATACCTCAATACCCATTTCTTCTGACTGAGACGTAACCGTAAACTTCAACTACATTTTATTTTCAGTCAAACAGCAAGAAAACTTAGTTTAAGTATTTTCCATGCCTTTGTTATTTACAGTTGAAATTTAACTGGCTACTCACTCTCTGTTCTTATCCTTCATTTTTTTTTTCTATATAATGTCACAAAATCACACAAGCGATAGCCTATTACTTCGCTCACCAAAGCCAAAGGGGACAGGTTATGCAAAGGATGCACTCCGGGTCCTACAAATTTGAACACCATCCTAGACTACTGTTTTTGACCTACTCTGATATAATGGCTGCTTTACCTCCATAACGCTGACCAGTCACTTCTCTTGCTGTCTGCCTTTCCACAGATTTCCTGCTCTAGGTAATCACCTGAGATAATTCCTCTTGGAAATATCCAAAGATTCTATGAGGGAGACTGAACATAAATTTACTAACACTATAATCATTGACTCAGGAATTTCAGAAATTCACGTCAGATTCAGGAAAGCATGGGGGATTTAAATAAAGACATCAGAAACAAACATTCTGAGGAATTTGGGATACACACTTATTGCCTATCCTCGTTAAGCCACTGTGGGATTTGAAGCATAACATGGAACATTAACGTATTCATTGAACTGAAATCATTATGGAAATTTAGAAATTTGAGAGGTTTGACATAACAGATAGTAAAACTGACTAAAACTGTAAAAGATGAGGTATTTTTAATGGCCTCCCATCTAAAATGATGAGTTTATATTGCTATGTGATCTGTCATATTATAAAATTGCATTTCCAGGCTAATAAAATGGTTTATAAAACCTGACTTGAAATATATTCATAGTAGCATATTAATATTAGAAAGATGTATGAATATGTAAAATATAGATGTAAAAATATAGATGCAACAAACTTCTCCACAGAAAGTTTAGCTCTTATGTCAGAAAGCAAACAGTCCTTTAGAAAATTCCAGAAATCATGAACTGTCCAGGGAGAGAAATTAGATGGGATGGGATACTAGAGAACACTTTACCATCATAATCCCATTTAGGTGGAAATGCCAGAAGTGGCCCTAAGCAATTGCTCTGGAAACAAGCTGTATACTCTCCCTTTGCATGTGGTATGTCAAATAACTGTTTCTTCGAATGGCTTCTGAAAGTCCTTTACAGGATTAAGGAACTCAAGACAACACGGCCAGGTGCGGTGCTTGAAAAGCATCACAGGGACAATCCTGGGCCTACAGATTCTTATTCAATCTGGATAGGAATGTGGCCAAAAGAAAGTACAAATCCTTCAACAATGTAAAGGAAACTGCAGCAGTGATCAGCTGGGAAGTCTTTGACCGGCTTAAGTGGTGACCTGGCAGCTCACTTTGATCCAAGTAAAAAGCTAATCCTCTAGGCTTGGATGAGAGCTGCTTCAAAGATCTTGAGCTACTTGAAATCATTGCCCTGTTTATAAAAAAGAGATAAGGAGGGTGAAAGTGTGTCCATAAAGGTGACTCAGGTTTCCAAGCAAGTAGGTATAATGGTGGACTTCCTTATTCATGCTCCACCAGACTGATTCTCAAAAGGGATTTGCTGTCTGGCTTGCTGGCTGACTGCCAGATTTATTGGTCTTGCTGCCAGATGTATTTTGGATTACAAGGAGGTAGAAAGTTTAAAATGCCTGACAAAGACCTGACTGCACTTAGAAGGTGGGCCGTGCTTGAAATGTCAGCCACCGCTTGCCGCAGTGAGACTCCCAAAGTCACCCAGCATCAGTCACTTAACCGAGTGATGTGTTTCAGAAAGCACAGAGGCTTTCGCTCAGGCCTGAATCCTCTAGAATTTTCGATACTCAGAGAAAAGAAAACTCAGTAATCTACCCCTATTTTTAATGTTTTTTTTAAAAAAAGGCAGCCTAGCTGAGAAAATCATGCTTTGAAAACACACATGCAAAACCCGACACATAAACATGAGCAGAGTCTATGAGAATATTGATTGTGCATGAGTCATAGGAACAGGCAATTTGATTTTAAATACAGGATCTCCTAAAACTTTTGTGACCTTGGAAAATGTAATTGATACTCTCTAAACCCTTGCTTCTAAGTTCAATAACAATAATCTAATAATATTAACTATTATGCACTGTAGTAATGCCCCTTATCTTCTTGCTAAAATTATAACCCTTATCAATCTCATCATGTATTGGCAAATCGATAGTTTTCCTCATACTTATGTACAATACAGATTTAGACTGTGGATTTTGTTCATTCCTCCTCTTCAAAGAGATATAGACTTCATAAAAAGAATGTTTTAGCTCATTTTGTGAACACAGGGACTAAAATATCATTTAGCACATAGTAAGCAATCTTGAATATATAAAATATCACCTCATTCATAGTGAGTGGCCATGTTTACATTGGTTAAATGAATTTTTCATTCACGGCTCTAAGAGGAAAATGAAATGATTCATGTGTAAGATCTAGTTTGCAGCACCTAGATAATGGTACTCTCTTCATTCACACTGTTACATTTTATTACCCTTTAAAGTATATTTACATTTATCTCCTTGTCAGACTCTGTGTTCTGAGAATGCATGTGTGTGCTTTATCACCACGTACAGCTCACCTGACAGAAGGGTGGGTGGAGAGGTAAACAATATATATTGAATGAATTAATGAGTAAGTAATATTGAAATAAGCATATGGCAATTCAAAGGATTCAAATATTTGAACCAGAGCAAAGCATTTGGGGAACTCTCTAATGCACAAGGTATATACTTGTAATAAGCAATGTAATATTATTTACAGTTTTCTTTCCAGTCAATCAGAGCAAATCAGTGGAGCTTCCATTTAACCTCTTCCATTTGTCCTAAAACAATGGATTGCATTTCTTTTGTATTGACCCCACACACATTAGTCACAGTTTTTTTTTTCTATATTATGTAATGTGACATTGGTTGTCAACCTCACTCTAATGAGACATATATACAACTTGCAAAATGCTCTTGTGCACCTGGGGTATTTTCCAAAGAGGATTCTCATGTAAGATATTTACTGGGATGGGAAGACATGCTTGCAATGGGGTAGTGCCTTCCAATAGGTGATCCGGATTTAAGAAATGAATCCAGAAAAAAAAAGCAACATGCATGCATCTTCTTTACCTTTTATCCTGAGCAAGAGCAGCCATTGCTGCTGCTTATATCAGAAGTGACTTGAGAGTCTAGCTTGTTTGAACAACATGGTCTCAGGACTGCTAACTCTCCAGAGGCACTTAAGACATTCAATGCCTGATGGAAATGCTCAGGCAACTGTTTGGGGGACTGAGTGACTGTGGGTTTTCACCTCTAGCATGTAACCAACCATTGCGAAGTTATCTAGAACAATGGTTCTCAACCTTCCTAATGCTGTGGCCTTTTAATATGTGTTGTGGTGACCCTCAACCATAAAATTATGTTTGTCACTGCTTCATAATGTGGTGATATTTTATATGTGCTGAAATGTGGTGATATTTTATTTGTATGTTAATAAATAAAGTTTACCTGGAGATCAGAGTACATAGATAGTCAGTCATAAACAGAAGTCAGGTGGTGATAGCACATGCCCTTAATCTGATCACATGGCAGGCAGAGTCTTTGTGCATTCAAGGACACAGCCAAGTGTGGTGACACACACCTTTAATCCCAATACCAACCACAGAGACCTGGAGGTCTGTGTAGACAGGCAGTGACAAGGAAATGAGGTGGCTGGGCTAAGAGCCAATGGGAAGGCAGAACAGCAAGGCAATAAAGGTGCAGGTTAGACAGGAAAAAGCTGGTTTCTTGGGAAGTTATGGTGGCATGGTGAGCCAAGGTTAGCTGGTGACTCTCATTATTTCTCTGGTCTCTATGGCTTTCACCCCTGTATTTGGCTCTGTGTTTAGAAATTCAACTGCATCATAACTGTAATTTTACTACTGTTATGAGTTGTAATATAAATATTTCATGTGCAGGATATCTAATATACAACCCCCTATGAAAGGGTTGTTCCACACCCAAAGGGACTGTGATCCACAGGTTGAGAACCACTGATCTAGAACCTATGGTATAAAACACACACACACACACACACACACACTATTGATTTTGTTCTTCTAAATCAGCCTAGGCTACATAGTGAGCTGTTATCACAACAACAACAAAAACAGTGCCAGTCTTTATTTGGTAGCCTATTCTCTGTTCTCCCTTTGAGTCAGTCTGGTAGGAATCCATACACAGTAAGGAAGGAGCTGAGAGTGTAGTGCAGTGACTGAGTTTATGTTACCAGGCTTAGGCACTAAACCTGAGTTCAATCGTCAGCTCCCTCAAAATCAAAATAAGGTTATTCAGTATGGTTTTATGAATCACTCTCATTTCTCGGCATATAATAAACTTTAAGTGGGACAAAGTGGAAAAACTGAAGGAGGAGAAATCTAATTTAAATGGACCTTGGGGTTAAGAGTTTGTTTGGTATGTTTGACAGGTAAATTGGAAAGATAATGGCATGTCTGCAGTTGTACAAGGACTGGAATCTAAACAGTTCTCACAAAAAGGAACGGGTTTTCAAATATGAGGTAAATTCCAGTTGTCAGGACAGAAACTCCTGTTGCTAGAGTTTTCCTGCTTGGCCCACAATCAGGACAAATCTCTCTCACCTGCCAGTCCCACAGCCACTCAGACCCAACCAAGTAAACACAGAGACTTTTATTGCTTACAAACTGTATGGCCGTGGCAGGCTTCTTGCTAACTGTCCTTAAAGCTTAAATTAATCCGTTTCTATAAATCTATACCTTGCCACATGGCTCGTGGCTTACCGGCATTTTTACATGCTACTTGTCCTGGCGGTGGCTGGCAGAGACTCCCTCCGCCTTCCTGTTCTTTTAATCCTCTCTGTTAGTCCTGCCTATACTTCCTGCCTAGCCACAGGCCAATCAGTGTTTTATTAGCAACACATTTGCCATACAGAACATCCCACAGCAAACTCCAACTCAATTAAGAGGAGTGACTATGCTGATTCAAAAGCCTTCTTCCGGTTTTGTGACTATTTCAGAGCAATGTGGTCCTAGGAAGACCCTGAAATAAGGCTGACCACAGCTTCAGAATGGCCTTGCTATACTCAAAACAGCAGTCCTGAAATGTGAGGCCCAGCAAGTGTAAGAGCTGTATCTAATCTTAAACTTCTTAGACGTAACAAATAAAAATGGGCTGAGTTCTCAGTAAATCTACACAAGAAAAAGTTCTGTTGCATTAATTTTTTTTCCTGGAATGATACACAGACTGAGTATTCTTTATTCTCAATCTTTAGGATCAGAATGCTTCAAATATCTGAGTTGTTGTTCACATTTTAGAATAATGTGTTGAGGTATCAGGGCCAAAAATGAAATATGAAATTGGTTGTTTAGTATAAACCTTATATAAACAATATTTTCACAATTCTGTGCATGAAATGACTCTGGGTGTATTAAACCATCAGAAAGCAAAGATGTCACTATCTCTGCTGTTTATTTATTTATTAGAATCTTTATTTGTTCTTTGACGATTCAGAAAAGTCTACAATATATCCTGAGAATATTGCACATGCTCTCATCAGTATTTCTCCCTCTTGGCTACATTTCCTCTCCTTTGTTTGCTGTAAGTCAATGATTCCATTGAGTACTGCTGTTGGGATGTTGATTCATCTTATTGGTTTGGTCTTATGCACATCTTCTATAAGTAACCACAGATGCAGTGAGCTTGTGAGTGAAATAGCCATGTCATGTCCAGAAAATAGTTCTTCATAGCACACACCCAATCTCTGGATTTTACATTCTTTTTCTGACCCCTCTTCTGCAATGTCCCCTGAACTTTTGGTAGGAGGGAAAGATTAATATAGACATTGCTTTTAGGGTTACATTTTAGCTACTTTAAACATGCAAGTTGAATATTATCCATAAACAATCACTTACTCTCTCTCTATTCATACATAAATACTTAACAATAGAAAGTCTACATACCATTAACACAATTAATAATAAATGAATATCACATGAGACCTTCAGAACCCTGGTGTCAGCAGCAAAATATGATAGGGTCTCCATCCACCATTCCATGTTGTATTAAAGGTTGGTGGGCTTTGTAGTTTAGTCTGTAAGGTGAGAAGGAACTTTAGAGGCCAAGAACAGACCAGGAAGTAGGCCCTCAGGAATGAGGAAGTGTTTTGAAGAATAGTTTTTGAAAATGTTTCCTTTTTATATGGCGCTTAACAGTAATTCTCATTATAGAAGAGTTTCAGATTTTAATAAGCTGACATGACTTCTTGTTCTGATATGAATATGTGCTGCTCTGGTCCATCATACACCTAACATTTGTTTCATATCATTTCTACAATCACTTGACTGCAGTGTTGACATAGTTTTCATCACTATTACCACCATCGCCTTAGAAAGTAATTTCGCTTGCTTCACACTGGCAAATAAACGAGAAAATGAGAGTCTCATTAGTGCTTAAAATTCCACTGATGAATAAATACTTCTTCCAGCCTTTTGATAGATTGAGAGGAGACAGTCTTTTACAGACCTAAGAGTTTAAACACTATCGTTTTTTCTTACTTGAATAAAAAGTCCTCTTTGTGACTTCACTGAGTAAAGTGGGAGTGAAGTGGGAGGAAGGGAACACAGAAATTCCAGTTTGAGCATTGGGTTGTTTTGTTTGTTTGTTTTTGTTGTTTGTTTTGTTTTGTTTTTAGTGGTCTCTGGCCCTAAGCAATAGACAGAAAGTCTCCACTCCAGTGTTTCATTTTGTCCCCAACAGTGTTTCTCCCAAACATAGCCCTGCATGTAGCAGGGTCTCTATATACCAGTTGCCACACAAAGAGCAGAGGAAGTTGGGGCACATGTGCTTACCCAAGAAAACCAACAGTTGCAGATACAAGACCTGCTCACTGTTACAGAAGGAATGAATGTTTACCTTTAGACCAGTTGCCAAGGATGGGGGGTGTGTGTATTTTCACTTTGCCTTATGCCATTTACTAACTTGTAAGTCTTCAATTGGTGAAGAAAAGCCATTCACCTGATAGGTGGTATCAGAACAGAGAGTGTACCAGGCACACACGGCTGTGGATGTGTGATTACTGTGTGTTAAGCATGAGCAACAGTCCATGCAGCACCTTTTGTGCTCCATTTCTTTCAAAACCCACACCCATGCTCACTGCGGCTGACACACTCACTGTGGCCAGCACCCTGTTTAAAACAGTGGGCTTGATATTTTTATGGGACACTTTTCTTTTATTCCACCTGGCCACATGGAAGAATTAATGAATCCACACTTGCGTGAAAGCTCACATTATAAGTAAGCTCTTTTTGGAGGCAGGGACTTGTGATGTAGCCTTATCTGGGCTGAAATTCAACTACTGGATTGAGCTTGTGTTGATCCCCCAGTAAGCACTGGATTTACAGGCATTCACCCCCAGGTCTGCCTTCATCAAAATTTTTGATGAAAAATTTAGCTGGGAATGAGAACAGCTGTCAAGGAACAACAACAAAAAACTCCTTAGACTCTTCATTTAATCCAGCTAACCTGCAGAAAGTATAGGCCATAGGTACAACATGTTTGAAAACAATCAGAAAGGATATCATCAGAGACACACGGATTTTACTAATGCAACAATTAACTTAAAAAGAAATAACTTTAGATAGAGTGAGGAGTGATAGAATAGAGGGTAGATTACTGAATCTACACTGAAAAGTAAAGAGAGGAGAATTGTTGAGACCAAGATTGGAAAAAGCACAGGGACAAATAGCCAAATGAATGGAAACACATGAACTATGAACCAATAGCTGAGGAGCCCCCAACTGGATCAGGCCCTCTGGATAAGTGAGACAGTTGATAAGCTTGAACTGCTTAGGAGGCATCCAGGCAGTGGGACCCGGACCTGTCCTCAGTGCATGAGCTGGCTGTTTGAAACCTGGGGCTTATGCAGGGACACTTAGCTCAGCCTGGGAGGAGGGTACTGGACCTGCCTGAAATGAATCTACCAGGTTGAACTCAATCCCCAGGGGAGTCTTTGCCCTGGAGGAGATGGGAATGGGGAGACTGGGGGGAAGGGGGGAGTGGGGGATGGGAGGGGGGGACAAGGGAATCCGTGGCTGATATGTAAAATTAAATTAAATTATGAAATAAAAAATACAACATAAAAAATAAGTATATATTTAAATACACACACATATAAAATTAAGATTTTTTTATCAATATTTTCATTTGTCATCTGACACTTCTGTGTTCCTCCTCATTGCAAAAATTTTCTTAGGTTTGTCACCATTCTTGACAATGAGAAAGATGGTTCCCATTATTATCTGAATAATGAGTTTTTAAAATTGACCCCATGGAAATGGCAAGGTGGCACATGCCTGTATTCCTGGCACCTGAGAGGTGGAGGGAAGAGGATCATTATCAGTTCAATGCCAACCTGAGCTACATGGCCAGCCAGAGCTACATGGTACATGGTGAATTTTTATCATAATAACAACAGCAATAATAAATTGAATTAAAAAAATTAGTATCCAGAGAATAGAGATAAAACAAACTTCTAATTGGCATCACCAGTCCTCCCTACCTCTCCCTATTAACACCTACTGCTTCTCAAAATGTTTGACCTCATGCTGAGTCTTGCTCACTCCTGATCCTTTACTTCCCCTACTCTCCAAGAGGATGCCCATCAGCCTCAACTGATGTTAACAGTTGGAAGAAATGAAGGAATGGAGGGAGGGAGGGAGGAAGGAAGGACAGAAGAAATGAAGGGAGGGAGGGATGGAGAGAAGGGAGGAGTCTGCCCTGATTTTGTCCTTCTTCTTTCTGTATCTCTGCTTGGATCTCCCACCTGGCTCTTATCCTGCCTTACCATAGGCCAAAGCAGCTTTATTTATTAACCAATGGGAGCAGCACATATTCACAGCATAGAGAAAGACATCCCACAACACTGAGAGGGAGGAAGGAAGGGAGGGAAGGAGGACAAATGGACAGAAGGAGATATTTTTCAATAAAATTTGCTGGCTTGTTGGTAATGATTTAATCTAATTTTTAAAATGAATTTAATTTTTATTATAAATTTAAAGACATTGGTGATTATTTTCTACCCAAAGTGGTCCTTGTTTTGTGCAAATGTAGAAACTTCCTCAGGTGTCTGAGTGTTTCATTCGTTTAGCTTGTCTTCCTAAATGAGCAAAGCTTCTCCTTGAGATCAATACTGAATCATTATTCTGCATTGATTAAAATGGTATCTTTCTTTTCAACTGCTACACAGGTAAGAGCTAGGCAAACAATATTACATAGGTTTTTATTCCTGGTCACACTTCATAAGCACTGCTATTCCACCTTGTCTATCAAATATATATCCTTCTGTTTTGTCAAAGGCTTCATTATATCATTTGTAATCTGATTTTACCTTCATATTTCCTAGGATTTAAAAACAGGATCAAGTTATAAATTAGGATTGCTGTCATTCAAACTGAAGTTTGCTCAAGAAAAGATATAACCACAAAGATTTCATTATTTCAAGCATAGGAAAATACTTCCCTAAACTTTGAGCAAAGCTCTGCTCTCAGGTTGTTGAACTCTGTCCCCACACTCAAAGAAAATGTCATCATTAAAGCTCCACAAACAGAAGTATACATATCTGAATGCATACTGTTATTCAAGCAAAAAAAAAAAAAAACAAAATTATGCAACCACCCTTATTCACATCCTTTATTGATAATGCACACATTCTTCACTTTATCAGTGAAGTTTGAATTTCATGTTACCCTGTGGGAGGCCAGCTTCCGCTTTTTCCCCAGGGTGCTCTTGGGGAGAGAAATACAAGAAACATTAGATAGAAATATAGTGGGGAGAGAAATAGACAGAAGCACAGGACAGCTTTGGGAGGGCCTGGATCAGTATCCACTGGCCCCCTCTGTCTCTTCTAAAGGGCTTTTTATAGGAATGTCAAGGGACAGAGCAAAAGACCTCCCCCTAGCATGGTCAAGTGCAGATCCTTCCAATCACCTTGTAATCACACATGTGGTCAAGCATTCTCTAATGCAGCCCTGCTGGGTAAAGCAAGCTCAGATCTCACTAGGAAACTTCTGTGGGCCTCCACATTACCCCTTCTATAACTTTTCTATAAAATAAAAATTCAAAGTAAATATTAACTTTATGTCATTCTTAGATTCCTACTTACACTATATTACAACTAATTTTGAAAAATACATTTCAAAATAGCAGATATATAATCTATTCTCAAGTTGGAAGACATTGCCCTAAATAGATAATGTTTCTTTGTCTGTGAAGAAAAGTGTCTGTGTGTGTAACGACAGACACACATGCACATATATACATATATGTGTGTATTGTATATGCATTATATATTATATAATATGTATATTATATGCAATATAGTATATGTCATATGTGCACCACTTACAGCATATTCATTGCATTAAGATTTTATAGGGACTTAGTAGGCAGCCAGGTGGTCGAGATTATAGGTGTTGTGTGGGGAGCGATCCCACCCCCACTTTTCCCCAGGATACTCTTGAGCAGGAGCAGCAGGAAATATAGTTGGAGACAGACAGAAACATAGAATAGCCTTGGGAGGGCCTGGATCCTTATCCATCAGGCCCCGACTATATCTGCCAAAGGGCTTTTAAAGGGACGCCAAGTGGAGGAGCAAAAGACCTCGACTCAAGCACAGCCAAGTGCAGACCCTTCCAACCCCCTGACAACCTTACCTGTGATCAAATCATCCCAATATGCAGCTCTGCTGTGTCAAGCAAACTCGGATCTCACAAGGAAACTTCTGTGGGCTCCCACAGTGCAGCTTCCCTGTCATATTTAGATGAAACAATCTCACAGCAGACTTTCTGGTCCCCTACCTCCTAGAAAATTTCCACCCCTTCCTCTGAAATGTTCTCTGACCCTTATTGTAGGTAGAGGTTGTTTTGTATGTGTGCCAATTGATATTTGCAACCTCAAGGGTAGTTGTTCTCTGAACTTGGGCCAACCGTTGTTTCCTATAATGGCCTATGTCTTATGCAAAACTAGAAGCTTCTTTGAGGCAAGGATGAGAGCAGCATTTATCTGTGCATATGAGGACAGGTATTTAAAAATGATACTTTTTTTGGGGGGGTTTCGAGACAGAGTTTCTCTGTGTAGCTTTGTGCCTTTCCTGGAACTCACTCTGTAGCCCAGGCTGGCCTCGAACTCACAGAGATCCGCCTGGCTCTGCCTCCCGAATACTGGGATTAAAGGCGTGTGCCACCCCTGCCCGGCTATTAATAAAATGGAAGTAGAACAGCTGGGTGGTGGTAGCACATGCCTTTAACCCCAGCACTCTGGAAGCAGATATAAGCAGATCTCTGAGTTTGAAGACAGCCTGGTCTACAGAGTGAGTTCAAGGACAGCCAGGACTGTTACACAGAGAAACCCTGTCTTGAAAAAATAAAAAAATTAAAAATTAAAAAAAAATGGAGTAGATAGTTTTCCTCTAAGGTACATGATCTCACTAGCCACAGGTAATTTGCAAGGCCCAATCAGACAGTTACTGGTTACCACCAAGATAGAAGTGTTTCTCTTGCACCTTTTAGGTGTATCTGACTGTGCTGGTCACTGTTGTGATTCATAAGCACCACATCTGGGCAAGACTATCTGTTTACATATCAACATGGATATGGTAAATCTCATAGGGCTCAAATCTAAGATGAAGAGATATAGGCAATTAATTATTGTTAAGCAGGAGAGAATTAGTCTTGTCCCAGGAATGAATCCCCTAATATGCTATCCAATATCAAGTGGTCTTCACTAAAAACATATACACATAAGCAATACTAAACATACTCAATAAGTGGTATTTATAGATTTATTAATAAATATACAGCTAGATGGATGGATAGATAGACGCTAGATAGGTAGATAAAAGATATATAGATATGGAGATAGATGTTAGACAACAGTGAATTAGTCTATAGATAGATAGATGATAGATAGGTAGATAGATAGATGAATAGATAGATAGATAGATAGATAGATACATAGATAGATAGACAGACAGACAGATAGATAGAGAATAAGAGGCCATGCAATTTAGAATGAGGCAGATGGACAGTGAAGGGATTGGAGGAAGGGGAGGGAAGGGCGAAGTACTGTAAACATATTTTAATTTTTTAAAAGTAATTATTTTGTAGTTGAGTATGAGCTAAATGTCTTCATATTCAATGATGTAAGTGTATCCAGCAATAAGGTCTTACAGTCATATTGTAGAGGATGATCAGTAGCATTGGAAATAGTATTAGTGGGGGATTCTATAGGACTTACCTCTTTGTCCAACAACTCAACAATGACTCAAAAAACATGTAACCCATTCCTTGTACTGCGGGTTTTGTTTGGTAGTACATGCTGTTTTTGTTTGGGGGGATATTGTCCCTACACTTCATTATATGGTCACTCCATTTAAATTCCTTTTAGTTATGTCTATATTTTAGGAATTCCACAACAGTAGATTTGTATATGGTCTTTCCAAAAGACCTTTAGTATTCATTTTCCCTCCTCATATTTCCTCCTCGACTCTGCCTTCTTATTCCCACCCCCAGTAATCACCATCTTCTAATTTACCCTTTATCCATTTATAATGTTATATTCTATATCCCCTTTTCTTGGATGATTACCTCCTTCCTCCTGATATCTTACTAGCTACCGAGTGTCTGTGGGGATTCTAATTAAAGCATGCATATTTAAAGCATAAACACAACATCCATACATAAGATAAAACATGCAATTTTGGGGGTCAATGTTACCTTGAAACGAGATCCCAATTAGTCTTAACAATAAAACCTGGAGTCAAATATCAGGGTGAAAGCTGGCCTAGATTCTGTCGCCACCTCCCTAGTGCTGGGATTAAAAGTGTGCACCACCATCACCTATTTCTCTTGAACTCCTGATCTTCCTGCTTCCTACCCCTAAATGCTGGCATTAAAAGTATGTGCCACCACCGCCTGGTCTCTATGGTTACCTAGTGGCTAGCTCTGCCCTCTGATCTCCAGGCAATCTTTATTTGTCAGAATACAAACAAAATATCACACAACATTACACCACTCAAGATGATTGTCTTTAGCTTTATCTATTTACCTTAAAATTTCATATTATCATTTTTCTAACAGTTGAATGATATTCCATTATGTAAATACAGCAGTTTTTCATTTTCCATTCATCAGTTGATGGGATATGTTGAATGTTTCTAATATCTGGCCATTGTGAATAAAGCAGCAGTGAACATGGTTGAGAAAATATTTCTGTATTAAGATGTAGAGGCCTTTGGATAATATGTGCAAGAGTGGTAGAGTTGTATTTTGTGGTAGATCTATTTTGAGCTTTTTGAGAAACCTCCACACCAATTTTCATAGTTGCTGTACCTGTTTGCATTCTCGTTAGCAATGCTCCTATTTCCCTTCATTCTCACTAGAACTTACTGTCATTTGCTTCATTAATCTTGGCCATTCTGACCGAGATAAATTTTTGCAAGATATGCCCACTGGTGTAATACTGACGCAAATGTTAGGAGAGTAACCAACCACTTTTTAAAATTAGACTTAAGGCCTGCTTCATGTGGTGGAACCCACACCTGTTACTGTTAATGAGTCAAGAACCTGAGACCAGATAGCGCATGGTTCCTGGGGAAAACCTACTTCTATTATTCTCTTAAATCAATCTAGCAATAGAATGGCTCCTAATGACATATACTCATAGATCAGTAAATTAGTCAACCCTATCCAAATAAACTTCTTCTTGAAGCAGATGTTAATGAACACAGAGACATACAACTGGACAGTGCGTGAGAATGAGAGACCTCGGAATGCTCAACTCTGAATGAGATGTCTTTATCAATGCTCTAATAATCTTTCCTCCATTGCAGAAATCCTACCAGGCACCAAGCCCAGGATAAGAGATCCCAGCACTAAATAACAAACAGCACCTGTTCTCAGAGGTTTCCAACATAACAATAGATACTGTGGAAAGCAAATATTTACTTAGCATCTGCATGCACTGACCAGTATATCCCTGCATGATTCATACAATAATAAAATGTAATTTCATTAGTATCTAGTCTTCATGGTAATTAATTTACATTGTACTTTCCTACAAAAGTTACTGCATTATGTAAAATGAAATGGGATTTTATAGTGAAAATAATGTGGAAGAGAGATGTAGACTGTGTCTTTGTTGTGACCCTTTATGTTGCAACACTTGTAGCCTGGATATCATAGAATGTTCTAGCTAGAAGGGACACGGTAGGAAATACTTTATCTTTAACATGCTTCCTTACGGTGTGGGTGCTGGCTGGTAGACTGACCACACTCCAGCGGATGTCCCCACACCTATGAGTATATGGGAAGCACCGACTGGACTGGGTGGGTTATAACCCCAAAATAGGACATGAATCTGGGAGGAGTGATGAAGTAGGGGTGGTTCTGGGAGGAGTTAGAAGGGAGGTGCTGATGAATATTATTAATATCATTATTAATAAAATATTAAAATATTAATATAAAATATTTAAAATATTAAATGCTTCATTATAGCACTATTAGGAACTATTTTCTTGAATATACATCAAACCAAAGTCTGCTACTAGATAAAGGAAAAATAAAAAAGACAGGAAGGGAAATTTTTCTGTGTAAGTTTTGCAAACCAAAAAAAGAAAAAAAAAAGCTATATACTGAATATGTATACCAAATAAACTCTGTGTTTTAAGGGATGCCAGATTAAATCATGGAGATAGTTGTCATTTTTTTTACCATTTCAAAATTATTGTAGACATATCCTCTGTATATAACACATACTCTGTGGGTCTATGACCCATAGAGGAAAGGAATTTCTGTCTAGTTCAATTACTGGGCACTCACTCGGTACAGAGCACAAACATTCTGACACTGCAAATTAAACGACCCAGAGAAAGCATCATTTTCAGGACAGTTGACATGTGTGTTACAATTGGACTTGTCAAGTCACAGATGTGACCGCTGTCAACAACTCAATCGCTATGGAAACTGAAGAAAAAAAAATGTTTTAAAAATAAAACTGAATATTATGCTGGATTTTTATCTTTGTGATAAATACTTGAAAAAAAATATTTACTCAAAAGAGTAAAGTTTTATTTGGCTTGGAACTCTAGAGCTTCTGTCCATGCTTCACTAGCTCAACTGCTTTGAGTCAGAAGGGCTGAAATGTCACGGTAGTAGAAACATTTGGGAGATTCTGCCTTCCTCACTGCAGTCAGAAAACAGAAAAGGATTACCGTGCTAGTGGGCTTCTTCCTTCTTGCCTCTCGATCCCACTCAGGTCCCCAATCTATTTAACAGGATCACTCACATTCAAGGGACGTCTTTCTCTGATAGGTGATCATCTTTGGGAATACTAATTTCCTAGGCATTTCTCAATCAAACTGACAATCTAGATTAACCATTGAAGGTACTAACACTGAGACGTCTATCCTGTGAAATTCCACCAGTTTCAGGAAGATTCCTGTGTTTTAAATAGTAATGAATTTACATAACACCTCAGAAAAGGTTATTTTATTTTTATTTTATGTGTTCAGTTGTTTTACATGAATGCTTTTATGTATATCACACGCATGTGTGGCTGGAAGAGACCCAAAGAAGGCACTGGATCCCTGAGAACTGGAGTTAAAGATGTTGTCAGACACCATGTGGGTGCTAGGAATCCAACTCGGGTCCTCTGGGAAAACAGCAAGCACTTTTCACTGCCAACACCCCAATAATGGCTTTTAAATATTTGTAAAATGTCCATTGTTTCAAAACTTCTCTTTAAAAATGGAGCACTAATAAATCCATTAATAAAATAATTACCTCACATAAGTGAAAAAAGAGTACTTATAACTACAAATATTTGACAGATGACTAATGTGGTATTTAGCAGCATGTATCTGGTATACAGAGACAGAAGGAGTTGTTAGGGTTTATATAAACTACATTGATTCTTAAAATGGTTAAAAAAATATTTTCCAGACATAGTAAATGCCTGTTATCTCAGCACTTGATACGCTAATCTACACAGATCAGAACTTCAGGATTTCAATCCCAGCCTGGAATAAACAGAGATATGCTTCAGCCAAAGTGGCAGGTGGGAAAAGTGGAGGAATGGAGAAGGAGGAGGGGATTGAAGAAGGAGTAAGTGTTTCATATGTCTCTTCCATTTTGGTATTTTAGTTCATGTATTGACTAATTTAATATGGAAAACTGTGGTGGTATTCTGTTCTCCAAAATATTGTGAACCTTAATAAACTTATCTGGGGTCAGAGACAGTACAGCCACAATATTAAACATGAGGATAGGCAGTGGTAGCATACGCCTTTAATCCTGGCATTCCAGAGGCAGAAATTCATGTGTTCAAGGATACACCCAAGCATGGTGACCCACGCCTTTAATCCCAGAAAGCAAGTCTTCAATCCCAGGGAGTGGTGGTAGAAAGCAGAAAAGTATATAAGGCGTGAGGACCAGAAACTAGAGGCATTTGCCCAGGAGAGGCATTTGCCCAGGAGAGGCATTTGCC
>CABHPQ010136957.1:0-26380 GCA_902168405.1 Peromyscus aztecus
CTCAGGAATGGTTCCTCAGGTGTCATTCAACTTTTCTTTTTGATTGATAGAGTCTCTCAGTGGTCCGGGTTTGACAAAATTCAATAAGGATGACTGGACACAGACCCTCAGGGATTCTCCTATTTCTGCCTCCTAGGACTGTGATAAGAAGTTTATGTCACTGCACCCACATATATTATGTGAGCTCTAGAGATCGAAAGCAGGGCCTCATGCTTGCACAACCAGAATTTTACCAACCTAGTCTTTGGTTTCACATATAGTTTAGACCTATGTTTCTTGTCTCTAAAGTTGCAAGAATAATGCTACCCTCGCCATCTAGCCCATGGGCTAATTAAGTGAGCCATAAAATTCTAAAGATAATCATGACATAAAATAGTACCTAAAATAAGTTTGCAATTGTTACTATCAGCACTGCCAATTTCAGGCAATGCTAATTCACTATGCTTATAAGGGACTTTCAGTGTGCTGAACATTTTTGTGTTCAGTACTGGTTATTGTCTCCATTTATAGAGCACAAAGAAGTTAAGTGGCTTGCCCCAGGGTTCAGGCTAAAACTGAGTATGCTGAGGAGTATACAACAGAATGGTGGTTAAGAGCTTGGCTGTTGACTTCAGATTGGAAGGATATAAATCTTTGCTTTACTACTATTTTGCTATGCAATATTGGTAACATTCCTTATCCACATGATGCGTTCAATTCTTTACCTCTAATAGGTTGTTGTGGAGTTAAACTAAGATAATTGATTAAAGGTACTGGGAGCTGCATCTGGGAAAAAGCATTTGCTCAATAAACTGCACATATTAATCATTGAACTGGGATTTTCAGAGTCCAGAGCTCTTTACACAATAGAGCTTCAAAGATAGCATACCGAAAACTCTGCCTTAAAGTTAAAATTAACTGGAAATTGTCACTATATGTCTACTGACATGTAAGAGGTGGTGATAGTAGGTACCTGGTAATATATGCCAAGTACATCAGAGATATACAGACTATGCAAATATTCTGTGTGCCTACACACTCCAATGATATGACTGGTTTTTCCTTAATATACATTATCAAATAACCATAAAATTTGTAAAGAGGAATTTCACCTCTCTAAGAGCTGCTAGCAGCCTACTTATGATGTAAGTGGGCTGTTTTGCAAGCCTCTAGTCTGTTTCCTCAAAGGAAAAAGGGAAATACTGTGAGTGGCATAAATGGAGGCAGATTCTGGTGATACAGAAAAGACAAGATCCAGAAAGAAAGTTAAGATACTATCACATGATAGAACTGAGATTTGAATTTGGGTTTGCTTCAACTTCTTGGTCTACATTCATTTACTGGTATTCTGAATTTCCTCTTCCTTAAGGAAATAAAAAGAGAGATACAGACATATGCATTGGCTATTATAACAATTGCTAAAATTAAATATGATGTGATGCATGTGAGGAATCTATCACAGTGCCAGGCACACAGTACGTACTCACAGTCATGTAGTACAAACTCAACTATTATTAACTTACCTATCTTGGGTTACAAGTATTATAGAGTTCAAGGGAATAACATGAAGTCTCACATATGCAGGAATGCAAGAGAGTATATGGCTGAAATTAGACAGGGATTTCAAGAAGTTAAATTTTGATGCTACAATTTAACAATTATATGGCAGGGAAGAAATACTGTTCAAGTATGAAGTGACTCAGACAAGAGTCTCTGACACACACAGGTTGCAGAAATCCAAGGACTGAAAGGTCTGCAAGAATGTATGTGAGCAAGGAGAGTGGAAGCAGGTGAACTCCACACCCATGCGGAGGTAGCTGGGAAAGGTTCCACCCAGAACAAACTAATGCTCAAAAGTACTGTAAAGTAAAACAGCAGAGGCTTCACAACTCTGCTCTGTGAGCAGTTGACCAAGGAAACTAGAAGCACTCTGTATGAATGGCGATGATACATAACTAACCTTGGGGAAGACCAACACAATTCCATACAGTCTTTTTTTTTTTTCTTATCTCCTCTTAGTCACAGAGATCAGTCTGAAAGCCTGAAAGGCCAAATCAATGTCAGCTTGTCACATGTGATAGGAAGAAGGTGGGATGGAGGCCTAAGCAAACGTTATATGAGCTGTAGCACAAATCTTAAAAGGGCTTATTAATAAAAACAAACCTGAAGCCAGGTATTGGGGTGAATGCTGGAAGATCAGAGAAGCAGAACAAGTCACAGCCACCTCACCTCGCCAGTTCCTCAGCTGATCCTGTTTCCTCATACTGGAAGCTTCTGAGTCTTCATCTAAATGGATCTCAGCTGAACTGCTGCTCAAAAGCCTAAAAGCTTAACCAGGACTCTAGTTCCTGGTCCTCACGCTTTATATACCTTTCTGCTTCCTGCCATCACTTCTTGGGATTAAAGGCGTGTGTCACCATGACTGGCTGTTTCCAGTGTAGCTTTGAACTCACAGAGATCCAGGCGGATCTCTGCCTCTGGAATGCTAGGATTAAAGGTATGTGTGCCACCATTTTCTGGCCTCTATATCTAGTGGCTGTTCTTTTCTCTGACCCCAGATAAGTTTACTAGGGTGCACAATATATTAGGGAACACAGTATCACCACAATGAGCTCACAGCTGCCAGGGTCAAAGGGGCACCAGCAACCAGCAGCTGCTGGTGCACAGTTCCTCCAGACTGATGTCAGAACCTTCACTTTTACACCTGGTGATGTGCAACATTCGAGAACAAACAAACAAGAACAATGGGACCTAGCTTGTGTGTTAAGGAAATTGCCATGGCTTCTGGATTGGGGAGAAATGGGAGAAGACATATATATGCAGCTAACTGAAACCTTTTTTCTTTCTAGAATTAGCAAGTATTCTATATGAGCATTCATATCTTAACAAAGTTGAAAATGTATATATATATATATCGATATATATATTAATCTTGTAAATTTTGATATAAAATTCATACTTTAAGAAAAGTTTAAATGATCAGAATAGAATCAAAGAGTTGAGATTAGCAATAGAATAGTTCCTTAATTAATTTGGCTTTTCTCCTGTCCCATAGCAGAAGATTGAATCCAGATTGAATCCAGATGAGTGACCATGTAAAATTATACACTAAAGCCTCAAGGTGGAAATGATAGCACAGTGGTCCAGGAAGTGAGCCTTAGAGGAAAAGAAAGGCATATGCACAAGAGTGGAAGCATTTTACTATGAAAAAAACATCAGATAGACAAAAAATAATAATAACATGAAAGTGAAAACATAACCCACCAGAAAACCAGCCCATGGCATGCCTTGTCTTTCCTAAGGTCATTTTTAAAACTGTTTTATTTATATTTGGTATTATAACATAATTACAACATTTTCTTCTTTTATTCCATCCATCCAAAGCCTCCCATATCACCATCTTTGCTCTCTTTCAAATTACAGCCTCTTCTGTCATTAATTGTTGTTCTACATTCACACCACAGACACATAGATGCAAACACAGACATACATGCACACACAAGCACACACACACACACACACACACACACACACAAACAAACACACACATTCCTAAATATATAAATACACATATAAATATCTATATATAAAATATATATTCCTAAATATATAAATACAACCTTCTCAGTCTATAAAATGTTACTTGTATGTATTTGTTTTCAGGGTAAACCATTTGGTATTGGATAACCTGTTGATATGGGGAGTACTATTTCTCCCAATCCCCCCAACTACATTCTGAATATTTGTCCCTATAGCCACGGATAAGCATAGTTAGTCCTCAACCCTCATCAAAGAAACTTCTCTTTGCAACAGATAGAGACTATTCCAGAAAGTCCCAACCAATCAAAATACAGATTTGTTGAGCCCAGTTTCAACTGATAAACATACCACACAACACCTGCACCTGAGTCTCGTGAGACACTGCAAGAGAGGGGTTGGGAACATTTTAAGAGGTAGAGAAACCAGGGAATTGGCTGTGAGAGTGTATTCCTAGGAATGTCAGAAGCTACACCCAGAAAGTCTCACCAGCATAAATACCTAAACATGAGCTGAACAAGGATGACATCCAATGACGTGCTGAAGTGTATGGTAGAAAACTGTAGATTTATTTTTCTCAGTAGCCTTTGGACAAGTGAGAAGCAAACACAAATCTTAAATAAATCAGCATGTGTCTCTAAAAATTAAAGAATTGTTAAAATATAACCACATTGTTGTTTTCCTATCTGAAAAGCATAATAGGTCCTTAACAGCATCAGATATCTAATTGGCATTCAAATGTACTCCACTGCCTCATAATTTGTGTTTTTAAATTTTTCTTTGGATATCAGTATTCAAACAAAGTCCATGAACTGCATCTTGTCTGTGTCCCCTAAGGTATTATAGCCTAGAGATCCCTCTTCCGTTTTGTAAAGATTTCCTTAATTTAAAAAGAAGAAGGTTGTTACTGTGAGTGTTACAGATTTTGCTGCATCGTTGCTTTTGCTAGATGTGTCTTGAGGGCTCTTTAGCATATTTCTTTGTCTCTGGAACTCCACCTCTGTAAGCTGGCGATGACAGTTGGATTTTTGATTAGGATTTACATTTCTAGAAGACTACAGATGATGAAACATACTTTCATTGGTAGACAAATGTCTGATTGTCCTATAAATGCAAAGATTACCACTCTGCCCCACCAGGAATCATCCCCTCATCTTTTTATCCCATATTTTTAGGAGATATTAAGAAGCACAGCACTCATGCACTTATTTAGGCTTAAAATGGTGGTGTTGGAGGCTGGGGAGATTAGTTCAGAGGGTAAAGTGCTAACCAAGAAAACATAAGGACCTGAGTTTGGATGCCTAGCATCCACACAGAAGCCTGGCAAGGCAGCAAGAGCCTGTAACCCTACTGCTGGAGAGTGGAGACAGAAAGCCCTCTGGGACCTCCTGGGCAGCTAGTCTTTTCCAATCAGTGAGCTCCAGATCTAGGGAGAGACTTGATCTCAAAACTAAAGTCTTTTCCTTTTGTAAGTCTTATTTGGTCCCTAGCCCCTTCAGATCTGTTTCTTGGCCACTAAGAAGTGAATGAACTTCTTCCACCGCCTGTCCTTGGAATGGGCTACTGCTGTGTGGCCACAGGCACAAAGCAATGGGACCAAGAAGCTGAGACCTCTGAAATGTGAGCCAATATACACACAGCCAGGGAAAGCTGACTAACAAGCCCAGCAAACATCCATCTGTTTATAGAATAGAATCATGAAGTAGCATAATCCTCTACAAATTCACCTGTATTAGTAGATCATTAAATTTGGGTTCCTGAGTAATGTCAAATGGTACAGGAAAGCTTGTGTCAATATTCACCTTCAGAAGGACATCTGGATTGCTCCTAGTCAGGAAATATTGTTAGGAGAACGTCTGTGAAGATTTGTGTAGAGAGTGCTGTGTGAGGAAAGTTCTCAATTACCTAGGATATATGCACAGGAACACAATTGCTGATTCATGCAGTAGTTACACGTTCAATTTTAAAGAAATTTCCAGGCAGGTTTCAGGGTAGTTATGCCATTTTTCATTCCCAACAGCCATATGTGAGGGAACCAGTTTCTCTGCTCTCTCACTTTCATCTTTTTGGTTTTTATTTTCTTTTGTGTCTCTGGCTGTTTAAATTTCCTCAGCACCATTCACTAAAGTTATTCAAAAACCACAGAATTGTGCACACAGTTGAAAAAAGCCACAGGTCTCTGAAACAAGCTATTTGTTATGTTTATAATCTATTTGCTCTCTGTTTTTCATTACTCCCATACACATTTAGGTCCCCCATTCTGCCTTTAGGGATTACTGCCAGGAATATTTGGGGGTTCTGGCTTACTACCCTGCCTTTGCTGATACTGGGATGAAAACGATGTGTTCTTCAGGTGGCTCCACTTGCTTGATGAGGTGGGAGTTAGGGTGACATAATTAAACTAGAGGGTGCTGGCACCCCAGATCTCCACTGTGTCTCCTCTGACAGAACTCCACTGAGTATAAATAGGACTTGCCACATCACTCCCAGGTATAGAAGAAACCTGGCTGTTCCTATCCTTTCCATTCATCTTACCTTGGTGAGGGGAGGTGGTGTTTCCTGCTGGGTTTCTTTCCTCATTGATTTTTCTCTGGGACCCAGCAGGGTGATTGGAAAAGTGCAAGTCTAGGTTTCCCATGACATTTTCTGGAATGGCTGATTGTGAGGACATACTTGTTCTGTGGCTTTTGGCAAGAATATGATGCTTATTGTCTAGAAAGTTCCTGTCTTCCTTAGGTGCTCATTTGCTATTCATTAGGATACATACAGAGAACAGAATTTTGAAGCAACCCTTGTTTGGAATTTACTGGCCCTTTGAAGCTACCATTCTCCTGCTCCAAATCTCTATATATATGAGGCACACAAGGAAATCCTAGGGAGCTCACCAAGTGGTTTCTTTGTGTTCCATGGTCCAATATTCATTTTTTTCTCTTCATCTTTCAGCATCTCATGTTTGTTATAAATACAATGTCCAGGGATTTTACTTATATTTAGGGGCAGGGAAAGTAGAAAAATGCAAATACTACATATTCCTAGAGGTAAAAGTCTATCTTTTTTTTTTAAACAGGGGAGAACTTGAGCACAGTCTCCCACTACCACAAATTACGCAGGGAAATTACATGGACCAACACATCCTAAGTGCAATAGAAAAGTCTCACCCTGAGAAAAACACCTTCATGATCATGTTATCTCCCCTGCCAGGGAAGTATCAGAAGTCAAATTTTAATGCCCCAAATGGTCACTATTTTCATCAAGAAAAGAATCTTCCGTCAACACTCCCTGTAGCAGACTTTCTTTGGAATGCCAATCAGCTTCCAAATAAAGACATGGAGACTTAATATTAGTTATGAATGCTCAACCTTAGTTTAGGCTTGTCCCACTAGCTCTTATAACTTTACCTGCTTCTCTTCATTTATGTTTTGCCTTGGTGCTTTTTACCTTTCTTTCCTTCTGTATGTCCTACTTCCCTGATTTCTCTGTGTCTGGCTGCTGGAAGCTGCCTGGCCAGCTGGCCCTGGGCATCTCCCTCTTTTTCTCCTTTGTTCTCTCCTCTCTCAAGCCTAGAGTTCTCCTCTTACTTATTCTCTATGCCCACCAACCATGCCTATCCCTCCTCTGCCTAGCTATTGCTCCTTCATCTTTTTATTAGACCAATCAGATGCCTTAGGCAGGCAAAGCAATACATCTTTACATAACATTTAAACATTTACTTTTAAACAAATGCAGCATAAACAACTGTAACACATCTTTACAAAGTTAAAGCAATATTCCTCCACAACTCCTCATCTGTCTTGCTATCTTGGCAATCATCGCTGGTGCCCTTGATTTCTGTACAGTCAGGTGCTCTGCATTCTTTATCTTTAATCTGTATAAGATTGTGTGTGTGTGTGTGTGTGTGTGTGTGTGTGTGTGTGTGTGTAGACAATGCTGCAGTGTGGTCACTCGCAATGTGATTCTGGAAACACTTTATGTTTGGTGATACTTCTTTTGCTTTTGTGGTTTTGGCATTTTCATTTTTTACTTTGCATGTAGCACACAGATCATTCCAAATCTAGTTGAAGTAATTTTAGTATCTATAGTTGTATCAAAATTGCTATGCATGCTGCATAATTTAAGGCTCATTTGTGTTACTGCCATTTGAATTTGAAGAATTCTTTACTTCTTTCTTAATTTTGGGTGTATTTCATAGTTATATAGCATCGAACACAATTCTAAGTTAAATACCTGAAATCAGTTGTGTACACAGGTGCCTGGCATTCTCCTGTGCTCCGTCTTTGTGCTTCTCCCAACACTGACTTGAAGTATTAAATTCATTTTATAAAGCATATGGTGTGAAATGCGCTTTGTTTCTGACCTTTGTATCTGTAATCGTGTTTTTGCTGTGCATGCAGAGGATGAAGAGGGCCTTCTGTATCTGTTCATCCCTGGATGTGTGGCATGCAAGCCTAAACTGTGAGCTTCATGAGCCATGATCTCACTTTGCAAACCAATTCTGGATTTTCTTCTTGTTCTTAACCAATTTAGATCCTCTCTTATCCTCTCTCTCTCTCTCTCTCTCTCTCTCTCTCTCTCTCTCTCTCTCTCTCTCTCTCTTCCTCTCCCTCTCTCTGTCTCTCCAATAGCTTTACTCAACATTCCTTCAGTTCTCAGTTCCTCCCTTTCTAAAGACCTTATGTAGGGTTATGGTGCCTTATTACTTTTGGTATTTTCACATCTGTCAATATTTAATGTTTTTACAAAAGCCCTGCCTATCTGGGCTCCCACAGTGGCCTCTCCTATCCTTTGTACAGAGTTGCTAAGGAGAAAATGGGATGGTGTTTTATTTAAAAAAAACATTAAAAAAGGACCACAGGTGTTGCTGTCTCCTTGGCCTTGATTAAGACTCTACCATAAATTCTATATCAAAAGTGTCACTCTTGGGGGCTGGAGAGATGGCTCAGAGGTTAAGAGCACTGGCAGCTCTTCCCGAGGTCCTGAGTTCAATTCCCAGCAACCACATGGTGGCTCACAATCATCTGTAATTTGATCTGGTGCCCTCTTCTGGTGTGTAGGCAGAACACTGTATACATAATAAATAAATCTTAAAAAAAAGAAAGTGTCACTCCTTACCCCATCTGTGATGACCTGTCCTCCAGTCAGTCATCCTCCATCAGCCAGGGTACAATATTGGACATCAACATTGGTAAGATTTCACAATCTGGTGTCAACCAGAACAGATAGCCCTCCTTTTGACATGTCATCAGATTTATAGTTGCCTAACACTACCACAACGCCTACATCATCATCTCTCTCCGTCTCATTCTGTAGGCATTGTATAATCTCTCATCATCATCATCATCATCATCACAGAGGATGAGGGATGAATATAGTAAAGTAAGGTATTTTAAGAGAGCAGACATTCAGACAACTTCTAGCCAGAATACCCTTGCAATTGTTACATTTTACTATAAGTTTTGTTAACCTCACTAAGCATAATTTATAAATTCCATTTTAATGTAGCCATTTACCTGTAGGCGAAAACACAGCAGATGGTGGATTTGATATCATGTATGGTTTCAGGTACTCAGTGAGGGTCTTAAAGCATATTGCTATGGATAGGAGTGCACCCCTCATACAAGCAATGTGCTGTGTGCAGAACTCTTTCTAGGAAGAGATATCCTTGGAAATAAGTTTCTTCGTGATATTGATAGCTACAGTGGTGTTTCCTTGGAGTTCCTTGTTGCAAATAAGAACTAACATCCAAGCTATCTAAATTAAAGGAAGAATCTATTAGAAATATAGAAGGTTTCATGAACCTGAACAGTGAGGACTGAAAAAGCATAAGGTGTATGTGACTATTTGGGGACGATGGGTGGTAAACAGAGCAACTGAGTTATCTGGGAAGTATTTATAATGATCGCCTTCAAGCTAAAGATAGCCATGTGTACCCAGGAAAACCACCTCAGCCTCGATGAGTGCACCAAAAATATGGGTGAGTTCATCTTTATATCACTTTATCCAAAATTAAGTCCTAGACACAAGGATCTGATTGAAGAAGTCAGGGTCATATGCCTTCAGGCTGTCTGCCAAGTGGTATTAAGAGTACAAAGTGCTCACCTTTGACCTGCATCATGATGGACTTCCACTGTGGGGAATATAGTACCATAAGCTACCAGTAAGATGTACAATGGGTGAATTTGCCAGCTATAAGAGCATGTTTAATATTGAACAGCTAAAAATTAAATGACAAAATCTTCATTACACAAGATAAAAAGCACTTACAGATGAAACACTTCAGCCTTGGAACTCTGAGAAAATAAGAATACTGGGGAGGATAGAGGTCTGGTGACAAAATACATAATTTTATAATTTCCAAAAGGTAGCCGATGTGGGATTATAAACAGTGAGATAATAAACTAGGGAGTACTGGCAGCAAGGACCAGACTGAGGTGAGGTATCAAGACTGATCAGCATCAAGGTCAAGAAGGGAGCTGGTCCTGCAATATTCTGAAAGAGCTTTATTGAATGGCTCATCTGCTACCATTGAAATATTGTAGTGCACAGGAGCTAATGCTTTCAGCTATAGGATTATAATTCCAAGAGAAGTTAAAAGCCAGGAATCCTGGGCCAAACACACTGAAATAAATGGAACAAATGTAATTGGGGCAAATGTGAAATTTTGCATGTAAGTGATGGCTCAGAAATGTAGTGATATAAATAACATGAAAGATCATATAGCTCCTGGCTTCATTTGACCAAGATGCTGATATGAAGCAGCAAAGGGCAGGAATACCTTAGGGACTCACAGCCAGTGATGGAACCAGAATTGACATTCATGCCTCACATTTGTCTCCTTTAAAACTCTAAAGAACTACTCCTATAGGATCCCTTTAACTTGGCACCCATTCCTAAGATTTTTGATTCAAGGAGGCTCCAGAAAGCATGTACTTAATAAGGCCATGAGCATTGTGTAGCTGCAGATACACAATAACATAACCCTAACCCATATTGGAAGAAGTACAGAACCATAGGCTGGAAGTGAATGTTGCTTTGATTTGTCCCCAGTCATCCATTTCTGGATAATACTGTTTAGTTCTGCCAATCATGCTTAAGAAAATTTTAGTTAATTAAAAAGATTATGACTATGGAAGGGGGATGAAGAAGGTTCTGGAACATGACCACAGAAATCATTGGAGGAAAGGTGAATGGGAAAAGAAGCAGGTAAGGAAAGATGGTGGCTGCTCTCGTTTATATGAAAAACTGTTTAGAGAAAAAGAAAGAAGGATTTTCATAATCCTGAGTCAGGATGACTTCTGGGTGAAAGCAATAAAGCAAACTGCACCATTATAAGGGAATGTGGGCCTTTGTGGGTAGAACTATATAAATAAGACTTCATTTCTCATGCACGGAGTCCATCAGTGAGGAATGCAGCCACATGTAATATAAGCACCCTTTCAACTCTCAGCTATTTGTGGTTCTATTACTTTCCTAAGGTGGACATGACTCTTTTTTTCCACAATATATTAAAGTCTTTGAAATTAAGCTCATTATAATATTCCAGGAAGAGATGACCCTGTTTTACATCCCTTATGGTCCCCTCAGTGCCCAGAACAATGAAAACTACACAGGAAATATTCAGTCAATACTGGCAGCTGACAGAACCTTTGAAACTCCTTTCTATTGCTCCCCTTTCTGCCACCATCATTGATCCTGACCCATCTATGGCAGAGTGGTTAAGAGGAAATTGCTGCACCCATATATGCACAGTGTTATAAGGGTGTCTTCAAGCAAACAGAAAAAAATTGAGAAAAGGGTGTTAAGGTGTTTGTACTTGGGCAAAATCATTCTCAAACATTTACTTGTTGAGAACTAAAATGTTAATGTTGACTTCACACAGTATACACGAGAACATACAGCAAAGCTCTGGGACATTCCTATGCTTTCTTTTTCCTCAGCCCAGTATGTTTCTCTACAACCACCATCTTCTGCATCTGAGATGCAAATTATTACATGGGGTGGTGGGTGAAGGAAGATTTACAACAGGGCTTCTGGTTTCCATGTTAACTCTAATAATGGATCTATTGCTCACATGGTGTGCTCATAGGACAGTGATTTCAGTACTAGCCTCTGTGTACTCAATGCAAAGCCAGAAACAATACTGCAGTAGCTCTACATGTTGTCAGGAGAATTGATGTAAAGTCTGTAAAATCACAGGCACTCATGTGAATTCCCTTTGTATTTGTCTCTGAGAATCCTCCAAGCAGGAGTCCTTCCATGAAACCTCTCAGGGCTTCTCACTGTAGGAATTTTCACAGCTACTACCAACAGGATTTCCACACTAAGAATGGAAATTGTGTGTTGATCCACTTGTCTGCTCTGTTCAGTTGGTGGTGAATGCCCAGAGCACTACTCAGAGTGCATTTTAACCACCCAAGGCATTTCAGGAAGAAACAAAAGAGAACAGAGGTATTTCTGAGTACCACAGTGGAAAGGTACTATAAGATGGTCTACATGAACCATGCAAGAAATGAAAAATGAGACAATCTACATTAGAAATCTCAATTTGAAGTACATTTAATTCATTGAAATTACATTGATCTTGGTTTTTGTAACTGTAAAATGATTGAAATTAACAAATTAATGGTGATAATGATGACAGTTATCCTGATTCATTGACATATTGAAAAGGATGATTGTGAAGGCATTTGGAAAACTAGATGTCATGAACCAATAAGGAAATGCAGCTCATTGGGTGCAATAGCAGAATCAAAATGATAGAGGAGTCCACTTGGGTGCTCTGGGTAACCAGGGGTGCTAAAGAGAATATGAAGAGAAAAGAGTGACCCAAGAATCCTACTACACAAATAATACTATCTCAATATGCACAGGTGCATCATACAGCAAGTGCTGCTCTTCAGCCTTGGATGTTGAGGAATCACCCCAAAACAAAACCAAGCCATTGAGAAAGAAAACACTGCCATTGGCAAATTAGTGAGCTGTTGTTCTGTCCTCTGCACTCAGGAAAAGTGAAGCTGGCATGTAAGGGTTAAAGCTCCTGAAGCCCTTTTTCCTCTGCAGAGACACTACTCATCTGGCTCAGAGAATTGGCGGGCCTGTGTGGCAGGCCTTTACCTTTAAGGTGAGAAGAAAAAGGAAGGGGAAACCATCTCTGATAAATGGTGGTAAGGGGTTAGTTATTCAAACTCATTCCTATTTGTTAAGTTCCAATGCTGAATGAAGCACCCAACTGCAATGGTTGAAAAGGCAAATGATATTTGCATAGACGAGGCCCAAAGAGATTTTATTGGAAGGCAAAATGAGCCAGATTTGATGAAAAAATCAGGATTTGGTATACGAAAACACATTGTAGGCTAAGCAGACTCCCATGAGTGAAGTGTAGTATTATTTGCAAAATCATGAATACACATCTGAGACCTACTCAAGGTGGAGGGTGGTCATGTGTATGGCCATGCACGTGAACACATGTGTCCTGATGTCGTGCTCTGCCTGCAGTGATGGAGGTGGGGTAGGAACTAAGGGACATATTAGGAACAAGAAAATTTCTGCTGAGAACCTGAGACCCTACGGGGAAAAAGCCTAGAGAAACTGTCAAACCCTCCAAGTAGGTGAACAGTAACAGCAGGAAGTACAAAGGTAGAGACTCACAAGCTCTGCTGTCAGTCCACACTGGTACAAGCTGTACTAACATCTATGATAATGGATGTGTGGCTTTAGTTCCTGGCTTTAGATATAGGTACCCTGATATCAGCTCTGCTTTATCTAAGCAGCTAACGCCTCGCTTGGCTTCCTGTTTTGTTTTGTTTTTTTTCTCATTGCATGCCACTTTTTCCATTATAGCCCTTAGAATCACTGCTCTCTTTGTTTAAAGACTTTATTAAAATTTTATGTATATGAGTGCTTTGCCTGCATGTTTGTCTGTATATCATGGATATGCAGTGCCTGTCAAGGCCAGAAGAGGGTGCTGGATGCCCTGCAGATGGATGTACAGACTGTTATAGATGCTGGGAATTAAACCTGAGTCCTCTGGAAGAAGTAGTCCTCTTGACTACCGAATCATCTCTCCAGCCTCAAGTTACCGCTTCTTGACACCCCCCTCCCCTTTCCATCTCCACCACTAACCACATTTTATAATTTTTAAGACTTTCTCTGGGTGATCAAGTATTATCCTACCCAGAGATAGATTTAGCCCCTGAAGGATTCCTGTGATAACATCTAAACCCTTGAAATCCCTCTCCTGATGGGTCCCCAGGAGTACATGACCAATGAACCTGCATAGGAGGAACCAGTGGCACAGTATCAGCTTCCCAGCACTACAACAGATATTGGAGGCAATTAGCTTACAAAGACACTGGGTTTGCTTTTGCACACATTTCAAAAGCTTTAATTTATGATTGGTTAACCCTGTTGCTTGATGACTGTAGCAGTGCATAAGGTTGGGAAAGCATGGCAAAGCGACCCACTCATCCCATGGCCAAGAAGATCTACAGGAGAAGAAAACGATACTGGTTCCACTGTATGCTTCAATAGCACAATCACGGAGAGCTGTAGATGTCTACACAGGATTAACTTCTTAAAAGTTCTGTTGCCTTCCACTATTGCATGACAGATGCCATGAGTTTAACACATGAGTTAGGGGAGACCCAAACTATAGCAGGGTTTTTAGGAAGGAGGGTACTGCATGCTGTTATGTGTGACATGCCAGGAATTGAGCATTATTTTATTTTATTCTCACAAATACCTCTGAGGAGCAAATAGTAACATACTCTTGTCAACATGAGGCGTCTGAGGCTTACAAATATTGAAGAATTTGCCCAGATCTATAGATAATGTGGCAGACAGTGGATTGGGACACAGTTTTGTTTTGTTTTGTTTTGTTTTGTTTTTCCCATTCCTTCTCTGTAACTAAGTACAAGAGAAAATCAACTTAAAGAAGGAAATGTTAGTTTGTTTCGTGTTCTATAGCTTTTCTACTTGTGGTGAGACCAGAACATCATGGTAGCAGTGCATGGAGTAGGAAAGTTGTTCCCTTTAAGGAAGCCAGGGAACAGGAGGAGAGAAAGGAAGTAGGAACAAGATGTACCCCCTCCAATGTACTCTGACCTTGACAGTAGCCTACTTTCTCCAGTTAGGCGCCGCCTCCCAATAGTCTACTTACTCATTTGTGAACCTATCGACAGATGAATCTTTTGATGTAGTTAGTGCTCTCATGATTCAATCCTTTCTCAGTAGTGGTACCAGGTAGGGACATGTGGATCTTTAGGCTTTGGGCACATGAATCTTTAGGGTATATTCCAGATTCAAGCCATAATATCTGCCAAATTAGTTCCAAATTCTGGACTCACATTCACTGTACTGAATAGTTTTCATGAGGCTTCTGCTTATCTATAAACTGATCAATCATCACATTGAATTCTGACCAGCTGGCTTTTAAGAGTGAGAAAGGATCCAGGTAGAAACACTGTCTCTGTTTTAAGAATAATAACAGTTGAAATAGTCTGTGACAGGTTTTGTTTTAGGCCACCAACCAGCTCCCAAATCAAAGCACAGATTTACTATTAATTATGAATGTATTAGTTATACTCGACCTTATCTTAGCTCTTGTTTTAATCTGTTCATCTACATTTTCCGTTGGGGCATTTTACCTTTGTTTCATTCTGTGTATCTTACTTTCCTGTTTCCTCTGTGTCTGGTGGCCACATCGCTTCTGGCCCTGGGCATCTCCCTTTCTTTCTCCTTCATTCTCTCTTCTCTTCTTCTTCTCTTCTCTCCTCTACTTATTTTCTCTGCCTACCAGCCCTGACTATCACTCTACTGCCTAGCTATTGGTCATTTAGCTTTTATTAGACCAATCAGGTGCCTTGGGCAGGCAAGGTGATACATCTTTACATAATTAAACAAATGCAGCATAAACAAAAGCAACACACCTTTACATAGTTAAAGTACTGCTGTAGGATGGTCTGTATGTCAAATTACTCTGATTGGTCAATAAATAAAACACTGATTGGCCAGTGGCTAGGCAGGAAGTATAGGCGGGACTAACAGAGAGGAGAAAAGAACAGGAAGGTGGAAGGAGACACTGCCAGCCACCGCCAGGATAAGCAGCATGTAAAGATGCTGGTAAGCCACGAGCCACGTGTCAAGGTATAGATTTATAGAAATGGATTAATTTAAGCTATAAGAACAGTTAGTAAGAAGCCTGCTATGGCCATACAGTTTGTAAGCAATATAAGTCTCTGTGTTTACTTGGTTGGGTCTGAGCAGCTGTGGGACTGGCAGGTGAGAGAGATTTGTCCTGACTGTGGACCAGGCAGGAAAACTCTAGCTACAAAGTACTATTCCACAGCTGCTACTTCTGAACAATTGTTCCACAGGTAACCACCTGCCCACATATCATGGTCCCCTCATAAAATGTCAGCTGGCATTGTCCTAAATGGCTCACATGAGGCTCCACTCTCCACCTCCATGTTTTGGGGAGCATTTTCTCTCTCAAAGTCTCTGCCATTGGTCTGCCTGGCCACAGGCCATTCTTTTCTGTTTTGCACAGGACAGAGGTGGCCATACAACTATGTGGGATGGTTTACCTTAAAGTGGACACATAGGTACTTAACAATGGAGGGAGAAGTAGATTAAAAGCCTGCAAAGTAAGTTTAATTCAATAAAATATTCCTAGTACCATCCTTCCCCAAATAGAGCAGGTATGTTCTTGGTGACCTTGGGATAAATGATACGAATCTACATCCCGTATTATTTCATAAGAACCTCTGACAGTGTAAACCCCTCACCATGTTGAGGTCATTCTTATGTTCAAAGTGCTCATGCTTCATTAAAAATTATCTAATGTAGGCAAACCAGTGACTTCATCTCATAATTAGCTAAGGAAACCGTTATTTGTGCTCGCTTTGGCAGCACATATACTAAAATTGAAATGATACCAGAAACCATTATTTAGTCCAAGACTAGAGGACAACACTGCTGGCGCTGAGTCGATGAACAGCAGTGTTTCCATTTCTAGTGATGCGCTTCTTGAGGGACTTTCCAATTCTGTCTTTTGTGTCATGAACTCTGCATGAACTGTG
Organism: Peromyscus aztecus; assembly: GCA_902168405.1. Taxonomy (NCBI): domain Eukaryota; kingdom Metazoa; phylum Chordata; class Mammalia; order Rodentia; family Cricetidae; genus Peromyscus; species Peromyscus aztecus. The sequence continues at coordinate 16,593 of CABHPQ010136957.1, forward strand.
ACTCTACCACAAGTGCCTGGGTAGCAGCCCTGGAATCAATGGGAAACTGACCTGCTCAGTGGTGAACATGGCAGTCCTGTTACTCTAAGTTAGAGCTGGAATCCGAACCAAGGAAAGCCAAGTCCTGGGTATTCTGAAGATTTACAGTAAATAAATAAATAAGCAATGGCTGAGAATACCTGTCTAGAGAACTGAGAATAGAGCCAGAGACAAAATGATATATTAAATAGTGACTGTTGTTAGGCCAAAGAGAGAAAACTAGAAATGAGACTGGGAATGATGCTTCTTCAGGAGCAAGGATTCTTGTTGGAGTCTCCCTCACCCCAGGTTACCACCCCTCTCAGACTCAGGCCCTTCCATCCAAATCCTTAAGACATAGGATGTCGTCCTATACTCTGGATTCATTTTCTCTTGCTTCATGTCACCTTACACACCTCCATCAAAGTTTGATGTTTTTCCTTTATTCTTGTATCAAACTAGCAACTACATTACACTACAACAAAATAACTCTGAGAATGTTCAACCAGATGAATAAAATCACTTTCTAATTTCCTAAAATTCTGCAGATACTCTACCCCTGAAATATACTTTCAGCCCTTCTAATTTCAAATTTTGATGCAAACTCACAAAGCATTCACAAGTCATTCTCATTAGTTTTTTTAAAAACATTCCCATAAAGCTAAAATTGGGGCTCATATTCTGCATATGGTGCTGATCACCATTCCCCCCCATCACCCACTTCTCTTGTGTCTTTAGCAAAGCTAAATATGAACACGTATGTGAAATGTTATTTCAACCACCCTCGACCTCCAATTATCTTTTCCTGCAAGGCCAATTCTAGCCTTGATGAGGAGTACATTCCCTACCTAACTTTGTTTCTCATGCTGGGTCACACTGGCCTTAATTTGTTTTTAAATCAGTCCCTCTTCAATTTCCATGTCTCATATTAGTCATCTCCACTTTTTTATTTGTGTGTATATTTAGCACCATCTGTTTGGTTAGTTCTTGGCTACTTTTTACTTGATTTCCCCAAGCTCTGTTCATTAACTCATATTCCATCCTCCTCTCCTTCCTCCTCCCCCTGCTCCTGATACTGGCAGCATTGTATCCTCACCTTGTCTTCTGCTCCCCCTAAGTGGCACTGTCTCCCCATCATCAGCTATTTCATTCACTTAGCTGTCAATCATTGTGCTGATTTATTGTGTACCCCAATAAAGCTTACTTGGGGATCAGAGGACAGAGCCAGCCACTAAATCAGATACAGAGGTCAGGCAGTGGTAGCACACTCCTTTAATCCTATCACTTGGGAGGCAGAGGTCCATCAGTATCTCTGTGAGTCCAAGGCCACACTGGGCTATCTGAGAGAAACAGAACCAGGCAGTGATGACACATGTCTTTAATCCCAGGAAAGAATATAGCAGGACACAGAAAGGTATACAAGGTGTGAGGAAACAGGACCTTGCTCTCTTTAGACTGAGGATTTTGTACAGGTAAGAAATTGTGGCTGGCTTGCTCTGCTTCTCTGATCTTTCAGCTTTCACCCCAATATCTGGCTCTGGGTTTTCTATTAATAAGACCATTTAGCAATTCGTGTTATAAATCATGGCTTTCTTGGTGGAATATCTTCTATCTTTGCTTTTTTGGGGAGGGAGAGGGGAGAGTAAAAAAGCCCATTTTAGTGCATTCAAAATGTGGAGATAAATTTGACAAAGATTTCTTTTAGTTTCATAGTAAATCATGGAAATAAATAAATAAACTACCATTTACATATAATTTAAGAAAATAGATATTCAGAGATTAAATTATCTGTCCCAGGCCTCATAGCTTATAGGTTGCTGTGATGTGGGGTATGGATTTACACTCACAGTTTTTGGCTCTAAAGAACTTGTACTTTCAACCCGAACAAGATGCTATGAAGTCAAAGAAGGTGCATTGTTAACTCTGGGGAGAAAAAGAAAATCATGGGCGAGAACTGCCACAGGAATGATTAAAGTTCAGGTACATGGTAGGCTTCCTATGACACCCCAGAAAATCTAAGTGCATATATGTGACCTCAATTTATGTCATAAATGAAACTTTATAGAAATGAAATTTTCTCAGTTCCCTGGGATTTTTGAGGTCATGTAGAAGCAGTCCATTCAAAAAATCTTTGTAATGTGAAAAAAAACTCATAACTATATAGAAAAAGCAAAAATTACAGTGAAGTAGCCTCTTAAGGTTGTGTGTGTGTGTGTTGCCACATTTACTCAGCTGCATAGATAGCTTCCTGTCGATCTATCTCCGGTTATTCATAGATCATTTTTTCTGTGATCATTAAGATACCTAAAAGAATCTCCTCCTATATGCTCACATAGAAATGTTCACACCTAATAAAATCAACAATAATTTTCTTATAACATAAAACTATCAGACAGTATTCAGATTTCACCACTTGTTCTCAAAATGTATAGCTTAGCATCTTAAAAAGGGCACAATTCCGGCTGGAGAGACGGCTCAGAGGTCAAGAGCACTGACTGCTCTTCCCGAGGTCCTGAGTTCAATTCCCAGCAACCACATGGTGGCTCACAACCATCTATAATTTGATCTGGTGCCCTCTTCTGGCATGCAGTCAGAATACTGTATATATACTAAATAAATAAATCTTAAAAAAATTGTAAAAAAAGGGGGGCTCATTAAAATAGGGGGGAACATGATTCATTTGATTGTCAAATCTGTTAAATTCTTTATCTGAAGTACTTACCAAACGTTATTTTCCAAACCTAGTTTAACAAACATGTTCACTTGCACCCCTTCTTTTGCTTCTACCTTGTTGCCTCTAGGAAGAAGCTAACCCACCCACCCCCTTTTTGAATACAAATGTCCCATATTAGAAATGACTGATCATCTTCTCTTAATATTCTTTAACTTGCTGATCTAGTCTCTGAATTTCCTGCAATCCAGAAGGCAGAGCTAAAGACTTAATTAGTTTCAGGTTAAATATTTCATGGGAGACAGCTCATGCCTGGGAGGGTGCTGGAGTTCACTTTGCATCACAGCAGGATGCAAGCGATGTCTGTTTGACCTTCTCTTAGTGATGCTGAGATTCCCTGACAACCAGAGTTCTCCCTTAGAAAGCCAAGCGCCTACTGTGTAAAGAACAAATTGTGTGTGGTTGCTATTTAAGCACCATGCACACAGTTATCCCAGCCATTCCTTGTTGTTCCAGCATCTGTTCAGGCCTCTGCCTTATGACAGCATTGACACCTCCAGTTAGAGTGAAATCTAGCGCAGTGTTGGTTGCTAAAGAAGACCCTCTTGGAGTATGCATTCTATATTGCTTCTATCTCCGGACTCAGAGTTGTATAATATATACTCAATAAGGCTTTGATTTTAATGATGCTAATTCTCCACCATTTAAATGCAGACTGTGATATATCTAGTACCTTGGAAATCCACAGAAAACCATTTAGAATGTGACAAATTGGAAGCAAAAGTAAGTGCTCTGATACTAAAGACTACACCTGGGATCACCCAGGCATAACACAGCATGTGGAGAACATGGTATATTCATATGCTTTTTGGACTGTGATCAGTCTTCAAGTTGTTCCCTTCGTTTGACTTATTTTAACCTTGAACCCTTCATGCCCATTTCAAGACTGCTAAAGGAATTGTTTCCAAACCCTAGGGAGCCAGTGTTTTAAATAGTTTCAGAACAATATCATACATGACGTGATTTATTCTAAAAGCTGGTTCGATGGTAGGATGGAGGACTGAAATGAAGTAACTCTCACTAACACACTGCCCCACTCACAAAATGAAACACAAAGCACTGAATTGTGGGGCACACAATCCCAAACCCAAACTTTTAAAAAATCTGAATTTACAAGTAACACAAAAAGAAATACTTGTCTATTGCAGAGGAATGTCTATTTCTTTTCCATCAGATTGTAAGCCTTTGGAAGCGAGGATTCTGTTCAATTCATCTGTACATATTTTCCCCCATGTGCTATCTACCATCTCAACACCCAGCAACATCAGAAAAGTCTTTATTGATTGGGTTAGTAAGCAGCCATCAATAATCAAATCAATAAAATAGGAACAGCAACGTATCATTTTCAACTATCAAATTAGAGATGATTTTTATACTGTTTGAAGCATCTGTAGCATTAGCTGTGTATAATAAGCAGACCTCAAAAGAGCTAGGACAGCACACATTTCTTAGGGCAAAGACAGAAATATTCTAAAATGTTAACACTGTTGCCTCTGAGAGGCAAGATGTGTAAGTAATATTTTTATGTTTGATTCCATTCAGTATTTTCCAAACATAATTCAACAAACATGTTCACTATTAGGGGAAGGCAGCATTTAAAACCAGCCCTTGACCTGTTTCCTCATAGAGGACCCTGCATTTGTGGACCACAGCTCCAGCGAAAGCAGCAGTTACTGTGATTCTTCTGCACATATGCTCTCTGGGTCAAAGTGCCCACATGACTTTCGTGTAGTGGGCATAAGTATGTGTAAGTGTGTATGTGTTTTTCTCTTTTCTTCTTTCTTTCTTTCTTTCCCAGCAGGTGTGTTTGAATAGCAGCCCATTACTGCTTGCTTGGTGCTATAAATATTTATAAGCACACTCCACGGAAGCTATTGTATCATAAACCAGCCAGTGGCATGGCCGGCTGCTATTTCTGCATTGGAGGTGTGAGACAGCTTTGGGGACTATGTACCCGATCCAGCATGAAGCACTGTAGTATCGGAGGTGTGAAGGTCTAGAGGTTTGCAAAAGGCACAAAGTCTGTCTCTGAAGAGATGAGCTCAATGGCTATGGATTAGGTGGGAGCTCTGAACTCAATGCACTTGAGAAGAAAGCTCCTCATCCCTAAATTAAAGGAAGCTGTTGAACAGCTCAATTAGCTCTTGGAACATGCAGGGTGGAAAGTATTCTCACTTGTAGTTTAAAGGTGTGTGTGTGTGTGTGTGTGTGTGTGTGTGTGTGTGTGTGTGTGTGTTTGAAAACAGCACTAGTGTATCATCAACGGATAGTCAAAACTACTGACCATTGTGCTCCAAAGCCATGGAAGCCCCCTCCCTGCCCTGCCTATTGTGGATGGATGAACCACGCTCTTCCTGGGGACCAGAGAAAGCTGATCTTCTACACTCAGACTTGGGACCCCACCAACCAGAGAAAGGCTGTGTACATTGCCTTCAACTAGCCTGCTTGGACAGGAGATGTCAGTGACTCTGAACTCCATACAACTGTGTCAACCATTGCTTACACAAGAATGCGATTTGCCAGTTTTCAAAATGAGCTACAGGTGGGCTCATTGACAAAAGCCTTTAATCTCAGTCACTGAGGCAGCTGAGACTGGAGGACCACAAGTTCAAGAACTGTCTGGGCTATGTAGTGAGACATTTGCCTCCAAATAAAAAGTAAAAATTGGAGCTGGGATGTTATTCAAATTCAGAGTACTTGCCAAGTGTGAGTGAGGCCCTGGGGTCCATCCACAGCAGGAAACATGAATGAGTGATGTGTTTCTCCAAGGTTTCCAAATCACTGAAGCTTTACCATAAGTTTTCTACAATTGCCAGGACTTTGAATCCAGGTTTGGTATTTCCTTCACATCCTAACCCTGCAATCAAAAATACTCAGCACAGTCATATCAACACACACAACTGTATTTTTTTTTAAATCTGTAAAATGCACACATTGCATTATCTTTGTTGGAACATGAAAAGTGTCAACTACATCGGACATCTGGTAAGTGCTTGGCAAAGACTGGTTCTTCTTTCTTTAATTATTACATTTTACCTTGAGTATGAATGTCTTAACTTAGACTGTACTTCCTCTTTCTTTCCCCTAACTCTCTCATTGCGAGCAGAACTTTCAACAAAAACTTATGGACATTGTGGTTTATTTGGGATACGATCCCAGGGAGGAAGAACAGATGAGTGAAAGGAAAGAAAACACATGTGTGAGTGCATCATTCAGCTGCTCCTTGCTGCAGGGAACCAACGCTCAGTCCTGCTGGAACTTCTAAGGAAATGAATGAAACAGATTCAAGACGATCTGGGAATGAAAGAAGGAAACATTTTCCAGAGGCTTACTCTGAGGTGCCTTCTCTAGAACCTTCTTGGAGCTGGTTGAAATCTTTTTGAAACTGTTTGCCACCACATGGTTGCTACAAGGTGGATTCAAGGGGATAAGGCAGTGGCTTTCAAGAATTATGCCATAGAAAAGGCCAGAACTGTTGCCACTTTAGCCTCAAAGCTGTCCATGCCCATCTTAAAGGCTGATAGACCAAAAATACTCATGAGTCTAATTTGTAAGAACTAAGGATTTTGGTAGAAATGACAAATGATCACACATTTCAGATCTGACAGCCATCCTGGTGAATAAGACCTTTCTAGCATTAGTGGGCAGCAACACCACACTCAATACTCTAAAGAGTACAATTGTTTAGCCAGGGTTCCCTAGAGCAGTGGTTCTCAACATTCCTAAAGATTTGACTCTTTAATATAGTTCCTCATGTTGTAGTGATCCCCAACCATAAAATTATTTTATTGCTGCTTCACAACTGTAATTTTGCTACTATTATGAATCGTAATGTAAATATCTAATATGTAGCCCTCAAATGGGTTGTGATCCACAGGTTGAGAACTGATGCCCTAGAAGAACAGAACTTACAGAATTTTATATATACATATACATATACATATACATATACATATACATATAGATACCTTCTATAATAGTGGATTTATTAGAATGGTTTACAGGCTGTGGTCCAGCTAGTCCAACAATGGATGTCTACCAACAGAAGTTACAACAACCAACTAGTTGTTAAGTCTACAATGCTAGATGTCTCAGCTTGTCTTCATTATACACTGGAACCCCAAAGATGTAGGCTCATAATGCCGGTGAAGAAATGGACCTGCTGAGAAGAAGCAGGCAAAGAAAGAGCAAGCTTTCTTCTTCCATGTCCTATGTATAGGCCACTAGCAGAAGGTTTAGCCCAGACTAATGGTTGATCTTCCCTCCTCAAAGATCCAGATTAGAAGTGCGACTTCCCACTTCAAGTGATTTAATTAAGAAAACAAATCCCTCACAGGTATGCCCAATCATTTGGGTATTACTTAATTCCAGATGTAGCCAAGTTGACAATTAAGAATAGCCATCACAACAATGTAGAATAGAGATGTGATGTTTGATGTTAGATGAATTGGTAACCTGTGGACTGTGAGAAAATGGATAGCTCTCTGCATTTTCTGTTGGACTACAATTGCATCTGCCATAACCTATAACTCCTATTCTTCATTGCCTGAGTGCCAGAGTAAGTGGAAAGGAATGTTGTAACATAACTGCAATGTCAGACAGGATATCATGGAATTTTCTCAAAGATGCAGCATAAAGGCAGAGATGTGGATATTGAAACAAAAAAGAATAAATGGCTACATTGACTCAAGAAAAAAAAACCAGAGGGACCTTTGATCTAGTGTTGCTTGTGGTCAGTCAGCCCCTAGAGTGTAGGTCCATCAAATGTAGCTGTTTGGGAGACCCAGGAAAATCAACACCACTGCTTTGAGACATTCCAGAAGGAATAATCCATGAAGTCCTCCTTAGAAGGATGATCCACAAATCCTTTTCCATGTTATTGTTTGACTCTGCTGCATCTCCTGACCAACAATGGATAGTGTGATACATGTTCACAGACTTATTTGACAACATAAATGAAAACGCAAACCTTTATAACTGTGGTTATATGCTATCACCTCTACTCCTCTCTGCAATCTATATCATAGGGACACAGTTATTACCTTAAAGCACCACTCAAGTAGTATAATCACTTTCAGTGGCAACCCTCCTAAAACCTGTAACACACGTGTGTATGTATGTATGTATATATGTATGTTTGAGGGGTACACTTCAGTGTTTTTAAAACAAAGAATAGGAGCCTGGCAGTGGTGGCGCAAGCCTTTAACCCTAGCACTCAGGAGGCAGAGGCAGGGAGATCTCTGTGAGTTCGAGGCCAGCCTAATCTACAGAGCTAATTCCAGAAGAGCTAGGACTGTTGCACAGAGAAACCCTGCCTTGAGAAACAAAAACAAACAAAAAAAATGACTAGGAAACCAGTACACTTTTCTTTGATGTTCCAGAATTTTCATTATTAATATCCATTATCCTCCTTTCTGTCATACAGCATTGATATGTGACAAGCAATTTGTCACTATTCAGGATGGCCCTTCACTGCCATGATATACATTTTTTCTTCCTTTGCTATTAGACTGTCATCTGTCACTTCCTTTGTCAGTCTTCCTGCTTCCTGTTCTCTGCGGGATTTATAATGAGTACCGTACTCATATGCTGTTATGCAAATATCCGGACACAAGCACTAATAGGGGACAGACATATTTTGAATGTATGTGCTTATATGCAAATGTTTTGTGTGAAACAATTTGAAGTATTTTCTGAGTGTCTGAATATTCAAAATGTCTGAGGCGCATCATCTGAGATAACGGTGTCCCTTAGACATCTGCACATAGTGTTGTCCTAACATCTAACAGGGCTAGACCAAAGGACCTCGCTGAAGTGGCACGTGGAAAGTTCGAACAATGGCACCATACCCATGCAGATTAAATATGTGGCAGCACTAGCGTTGCTCTGTCCTTGCAGCCATCATCAGGAATGCACTTGCTCACACATGCTGCCTTCACACCTTCTTGGCAATGCACAGCCACGTCTTCACTCCCGAATCTCATTATTGTGTCTGCATGCCAGGGCAGCTGGTAGGAAATTGAAAAATTCTTCCAAATCCCTAAGACTGCTGATATGTTGAAGACAGGGCTAGGGGATCTGGGTTCTAGTCAGCTGCCTAACTGGGCAAGTCACGGCCCCTCACTGAGGGATTCTTTCTCATTTTCAAAATAAGAATCCAGCTCATTTTCTGAAATCTCTTTTGGCTCTGAGATCCGTGATTAAAATTTTGAAAGGAAATGGACCTGACACTTCCAAATCATGAATGTTGTTGTTGTTGTATATGCCTAGTTATCTGGACTTAGGACATCAATATGAAATTTTGCCAGCAGAATTTACATTAGAATGCAAGAGCCATGTCAAATTTGGACCTAAGCATTCTCTATGAGTTGACACACTCCCTCTAACAAGAGCCCAAGCTAACAGTTAAAATAGTTAGCCACCAGTTGAGTAGAGACCCCAACAAATGAGGACAAATAAGCAACCACCGTGACTGTATTCAGGCAGGAGAGACAGTGACTACCCATTCCGGGATTGTCATTTTCTGAAAGCAACACGCTTTTCTCCCCAGCTCGGTACTTTTCTTGTGCAAGCTGAGAACAAATGGGCATTGTATGAATCAATGTTCACGCAAAGTACATGAACACAAACATATCACCAGTGAGTGTGTGGGTCCTCACTTGTGCCTCTAAGAAAGAAGTATGGTGGAAAAAAAAAAAAAGAAATGCTGCATTTTCTGCCCAAGATGAAAAAGAAGATGTCAGTAAGGAAACCGAGGAGGAGCAGCGATCACAGACTTTGCTGGAAGGAAAAACAAAAGGAGCCATGTCATGGTTAGGCCAGGGAGAAAAATATGCCGTAAAGAATTTGGCAAACCCCAATGCCAAATTCTGCAGAGGGAACGATGTCCTGTTGCTCTTGGCTTTCTGGTCAGTTTCTTGTTTCCTTTACTTTCCATTGAGGATGAAGTTTTAAAAAATAATAAAGAGGCCTCAGAAAATATCAGTTTGCCTCAGTCATTCCTTTAAGCAATAGATGCAAAGACACAAAAGGCATCCTA
>CABHPQ010136957.1:26480-39118 GCA_902168405.1 Peromyscus aztecus
CAGTCATTCCTTTAAGCAATAGATGCAAAGACACAAAAGGCATCCTAGGAGCAGGAGAGCATCTCTCTGGCCTCCATCTATGCATGACCTCTCTGTCCCTCTCTCTCTGTCTCTCTCTCTCTCCTCTCTCTCTCTCTCTGTCTCTCTCTCTCTGTCTCTCTCTCTCTCTCTGTCTCTCTCTCTGTCTCCTCTCTCTCTCTCTCTCTCTCTCTCTCTCTCTCTCTCTCTCTCTCTCTCTGTCTCTCTCTCATATTACTGTCATCCCACACACACTGAAGAGAGCTTAGTCACTGCAATCAACCGTATGTCACATTTCCTGTATACTAGTCTGTCTGCTGCTTCTAGCTGGCTGCCAGATGCATGGACAGATGTTCTACATGTGGATGTGGATATTTAGTTCCCAGTATCTTCATCTTCTGCAAGCACATCTTCCAAAATTTCCTAATGGTTTTAGTGCAAGTTAATTTTAGATAGGGAAGAGTATAGGGTCACTAAGGCAGAGCTAAGAAAGTCATCTCTTGCTCTCTTACAGGTGATATACTGCCTCTTTCTATATGGTGCTCTGGTTTATAACAAGAAGTGATGGCAAGCCACAAAGAACTCAGCTGTGGCAAATTCATTCTCCTCTAGGATATGAGGCAGGTACATGCCCATTTCTAGAGCCCTGGTAATCAATTTTTTTCTGCACCACTGATAAGCCCTTTTCTTATTTGTGAACATCTTCAGTGGAATGAGCACCTCGTTGGTGTTACAGTTTGAGCACAGTTTCATGGTATCTCTGCAATGAACCTCTTAGAATCTGATCAGAGCTTTAAGTGAGGGTATCTTGCTGAAAAGGACAAGTGCATGGAAAAGCTGAACCTATATGCTGTCCAGTTAATGGAACCTGTGGCCCACAACCAGGATCTCCACCCACACTTGCAGCCATCTTATTAGAATGAGTTCCAATAGCCACAGGGACCCAAGAGTGTGTCTTGACTATAAGAACTTAATCCTATAGAGCAGGAATTTGATCACACCAATAACAAATCTCCCCTCTTGCTCTGTTCTCTTCACCCATTCAATGAATCATACATCTGTGTGAAGTAATCCTCAGACCTGTTAGTGAAGAAATGCCAGCTGTTATGTCCAGTGCAGAAATGAGGACTGTGGATAAAGATGAGTGACCCAGGGTCAAAGCAGTAATAATTTGGAAAAAAATAGAAATACCCATTCAGATAGTCTAATTATCTCAGTATCCATATCTATGTGTTCCTATCAGAAGGACAGAGTATTATTGGAATCTAGAATGACTTCTCCATTCGGTCCAGTACATGTTGGCTCTTCTTCCTGAGATGTGTCTCATTCTTGGATATTCCATAGCTGGCCACACTTTATGTCCCATTAATTATACTGTGGAGATTTTTTTATCACATTCTAATCTGCATAAATGAAATGCACATAAGTTGGTATATGTGTGCATATACAAGCTACCTCTCAAGTTCAGATGTATGCATATTACTTTAACATCTCTATGTCCTGTAACTCTCTTAAAGTGGTTAAAACAGAACAGTGTCTGAGTAGTGTGTAACATGACTTGTATAATTGTAGGTAGTATTTGTTTACGAAGCTTTTAAAAGAGGAGTTTGCCACCATCTCTCTCCATGAAATCCTGGGAAGGATTGTGAGATAAATGTGCAGCCTGGTAACACTTCACTTTCCTCTTCTGATTCCATCCCAAATCATTTTATAGGTGTCTCCTAATGTTTGACATTTTTCTGTGTTGTTTATAAGTCACAGAGCAGCTCTTATAGCACCACCCACACATGAGTACATTTGTGCTATTGCTGTCTTCCTGGAGGAATCGGGCCTATGGAAGTGCCCACAGGTAGCACTGACATCACCATTTCACAGCATCCCTACTGATATATTCTGACTGCATCCAGAAAGAACTCCAGAGACATAGGATTTCTGGGTTAAGCTCTGAAGTTTCATCTGCAGCAACACTTGCTCCTGTGATCCCTCTTCCCTCTCTTCAACTGAAGACTAGGCCTTACCCTCTCTGAGGAGCAGATGGAGCTTGGGATGGGGGAAGGAGAGAGGGTAAGAGAAGGGGAGGGAGGAGAACTGGGATTAGTATGTAAAATGAAAAAAAAACTTTTTTTAAAATTAAAATATATATATATAACTATATTTCTGTTAATATTTTAAAAACCATCTATTCTTGAGAATTCTATGCATATATGAATAAAATGTGACCATATTTATCCTCCACACTCCTTCTTCAACTCCCCCCATAATCTCCCTAAGTAACAAGGATAGTTGTTCTTGTTTGAAAAGGAAGTAGACATACTTTTCATCCTCTCTATCTGTTATCAGTAACTAAAACACTGCCGCATTCCACAGAAGACAAACACAGAAACATTGAAAACTGGAGAGAAGAAGGAAGACAGACTAGCTAGGAATTCAAAGAACAACAGTGGATGTATTTCATGAGATTTGTTTTGGTCTCATGCCTGCCAATGGCGGGACTGAAATAATTGCCAATCAAGAAATTCCAGAAACCCTGGGGAGGAGGTTTATAACATAACATTTTTATCAGGATCTAGTTTTTAATAGGAATAAAAAGGATGTGCAAATTGCACACAGGGAATCAATAGAAATTATCTCCAAGGATGTCTTGATGGTGAATTTATTAAAAGCTACAAATCAACTGCTTAAATATACTCAAAAACTTTTTTAAAGGTTTAAAAACTAAATGAAAGTAAATGAACAAGGTCTTCATGAAAAGACAGTATCTCAAAAGTGACAGAAACTTTGAAAAGAACAAAGTAGAAATCCAAGCATTGAAAACAAGGAATGAAGCAATGACGGATGAACAGGAGGAAGGAGGAAAAGAGTTGGAAAAAGAATGGAATTGTAGGAAAGGAGAGGAACTGAAGAGAAAAGAAAAGAAACAAAAAAAATGAAGAGAGAGAAAAAAGTATCATAATGCCATATTCACAGTGCTAGAGGAAAATTATACCAACCAATAATTCAATTTCTATCCCAACTTCTGGAGTTACAATAAAGGCCCATTAAGGAAAAGCTCCCCTGCTCAGTAGAATAGAATTCCTGGGCTGGGTGAAGAACTAACAGCATTCCAGTTGGTCAAGTCAATCCACCTGCCAAGGGTCCACCCCTAGGAAGGCAGCCTTATCTTCAGCCCTGCTGAATACACAAGCACAGCAAGTTACCTCTAGTGAGATACTGTACTTTTTCTTTCCAGAATTACCTCTCCCTAGCAAAGTCCCAACAAGGCACCATGAGATAGGGCTGCTCTGCCTGCCTTCCAAGACTTAAATGAGAAAGACTCAGAATTCTCTATTTCTATTCTCTCAGGCCCCACTTTCTTACACGTCCTGTCCAGAATGTACACATGCTTTTGCTAGCTAGCACTTTGGGTATCAACACTCTTTTTCTAAATTTTCCCTCCCCAACATGTGACTGCTTGTCCACCGTGTAATGGGCACACTTCCTTTGAAAAACATTTTAAAAGTTCCTCAAAAACCTCCAAACTCTATGATTCATAATTTGTTTCCTAAGTGTATATTCAAAAGAATTAAAAATATATTGCTGTGACCTGAATATATTTGGGATTGCTCTGACTGAGGCCAGAAAGGAATGAAGAAAGGACAGAGATAGGCACACACACAGAAAAGCTAGGATCGAGTGGACAGTGTGCCCTTAGGGAAGCTCGGGTATTTATTGATTGTGTACAGCATGGGAATGGAGAGGGTGGCTTAGCTAATCTCAGTAGGAGTCTCTGTGGGGGAGCAGTCTCAGGATGCAGTGACCTGGAGGAGGAAGCTGCCGCTCATGTTTTCTGCTGAAGGTTTTAGCTGAAGGTCAATTGTTCATCAATAGTTTTTCCTGGACCAGGGGAGACTTTGCTGTTCCTCTAGTCTCACAAAGGAAAGATTTTGCGATTTCTATGGCTCTGAAGCATTAGAGTTCTTAACATGACCAAGCTCGTGCCAATAATACACATTTACTTGGGACTTCATTCACTCCCCACAGTTTATATGTATTTCAATTTTGTAAATGACTGCTCAAGATCCTATTTTTCAGAATAAGTAACAAGTAAAAGCCATCCATATATGTCAAAACATGGACAAAACATTTCATACAATGGAGTATTATTGGGGCATAAAAGTATAAAGTTTATGATGTGTGTTGCAATATAAATATCAAAACCATCATACTAAGGAAAATGGAGATATAAAAAGATCATATATTGCATTATCTTATTTATGTGAAATAATTCAGAACACACACATGCAGAGAGCTAGAACAAGTAGATTACTGATTATCCAGCATCAAGACAAGGACAACACACATACAAACTGCTAAAGGGAGTGGAGTTTGCCTTTAGGATGGTGTAAATACTTGGAAATCAGACACCGAAGGTTGTATAACCTTGTAATATAATAAAAACCATTCAACTGTAAACTTCAGGATGACTAAAATGATAACACAATATGAAATAAGTGTTTTAATAGCTTTACAAGTGTTAAGAAATTAAATACATAATTTTAAAAACTCTCAAAAAGAAATCTCCTGGCCTGGATGGTTCCACTGGATAATTATATACCCTATCAGGGACTCAATATTGCCAGTTTCATACAATTTCCTCCAGAAAATGGAAGGGGCACTTCCAAATTCATTTTATGAATCCAGTGTTATTTTGATACCTCAAATAAGCAAAACAATATCAAGGAAGGAGAAAAGAATATTACAAGCAGGTAACCTCATCAATGTAGACATAAATATCCTTAAAATATGAGCAAGCAGGATTCAGAAATATATAAAAAGTATTTTATCCCAGACCCAAGAGAGGTTTATTGCAGAGATGTAAGGCTGGCTGAATATTTGAAAATAAATCACCGTAATCCCACATATTAACTGACCAAAGAAGAAAAAGCATGTGTTTGTACAAGCCAGTGCAGAAAAAGATTTTTTTGAAATCCAGTACTCAATCTTGGTTGAAATTACTCAGAAAAACATAGAATACAGCATCTTACATCTAAAAAATCATCTACAGGTAATTTAAAATAACTTGCTAATGATGAAGTACCACATTCTTTCTGGAACCAGACAAGAATACTCGTAGCTTCCACTTGTGTTTGTAAATAGTACTGTATCTTCTAAGCAACACCATAGGAAAAGGACCAGAAAGACAAGGCACACATATCTGAAAGAAAATCTAAACCTACACCCCTTTGCAGTGGGCTTTTCAAATCCTCAGCTGAATTTTAGATTTATCTTGCACTGTCAGTACAATATTATTAATAATTGGGTAGAGATCCATTAAGTAGAAATCTCACAAAACATGTACATGACATAGATTTTGAAATATACAAAATATAAACAAAAGAAAGCATAAGGAGGTTGAATAAATACAGGAATATACTGTATTCATGGATTAGAAGGCTCATTATAATACTGATGTTAATTCTTTCGAGGTAGCTAATAATTTTGCAACTCTTCCTGTCAAAAGTTCAGCAATGTGTACTGTAGACATAAGCAAGAGTATTCTTTAAGTTTAATGAGTAATAATAAAATTGGAGAAAGACTCTACTTCATATCAAGACTTATATAATAATCAAGATTAAGTGATATTGATCAAAGAAAATTTATAATAATCAACTGAACAGAATAAAGATCTTAGAAAGATATCCACAGGAAAATAATGTGCAATTGATTCTTCATAAAGGTTCAAAAGCAAATCAGTAGAAGAATATGATTACTTCCAATGGAAAGTGTTGAAAAACTAGATATTTATAAAGATCTTTATTGAAGATTTAAATGGAGATTTGTTAAAAGTAAATCAATCTTTTGGTGGCTGGTGAGATGGTTCAGTGTGTGAAGGTGCTTGTCACTAAGCCTGATAACCTAAGTTTGATCCCCAGAATCCATGAGGTAGGAAGAGAGAACAGACTCCTGCAAGATTTCCACTGACCCTCCCTAACACACACACACAGTGGCAAATGTCTACATACTCAGATAAATGTGTGCGCGCGCGCGCACACACACATACACAAATAAATACTGTAATAGTTAAAAAAATTAATCTCTACCTTATACCAAATGACTCAAAATGAATTGTTGGCTTAAATACAAATGAAAAATTGTGAAAACTCTAAGATAAAATGGGAAAAAAACTCTTCAGGAGCTAAGGTTAGGCAGAGTTCACGTACTTTGACTGTACAATAATTAAAAGTGACATAACTTACCTGTAACAAACAACATACTGAGAATAGTATCCAACTGAAATTGTGCTGGAAGTTGGCACTGGAAATATGTGAAAAAATAAATACATTGAATCTCTCTGCATTGTTGCTTACAACTCTGTGTGAGTCTATAATCATTTCAAAATAAAAGGTTTAATTTTAAAACTGTGACAGAAGCATTAACAGAGACTCTGACTTGATTGGCGGATATCAGAAGAGACTTCACTGAGGTGTGAGACCTAAATGTGATGTGAAGAAGCATGTCACATAATTGGTTTTTTCTCACTGCTTTTTGATCTTTTGATTACTTGATTAAGCCCATAATACCATTTCCCCTGTTTGTTAATACCCCCGCATCTCAGACTATAGTTATGTCACTCTAAGTTTATGTTTAAATTAATTAAAGTTAAATGCAATTAGAAATTAAGCTCTCCAGTCACACCTAGCAACATCTCAAGTTTGCAATTCAGCATGTACCAAACAAATCTACAGAAGGTTTTATCATCACGAGACATTCTGGTAGTTAACCTGGCAGAAAACAATACAAGATGCTTTGCTAACTGCCCTGCTCTGGGCTGTCTTGTTTATTTGCATTTTTAGTTCTGTCTCCTTGTTTGCTTTTTACCACAAACACTACGGGTTCCCCTTATGGCTGAAAGAGCTGACACTTTAGATCTGTCTCTCTGCTTGAACTTTTTCATCACCCTATTCACCTTTTGTAATACAGATGTCACCCTGGTAATATTTTCTTTTGTTCCTGAGGTACAGTACAGAGTTTCATTAGTGACGATGACTTACTAGTAAACTGTTTCTGTTTCAGTTCGTCTGCAAATATCACCTTGCTTTCTTGAGCTTCAAAGAAGGGTGTTAAAAGAAAAATGCCCTCTTTTAACTTTGAAGATAAAACCTCGCTTCTTTTCTGGCTTCCACTATTATCTTTGAGAAATGGACAATGTTGTAAACATCACATAGTAAGCGCTATGTCTTCTTTTTTCTTATATTGGCTTTAAAGCACGTTTTCTTGTCTGTTACATGAAGGGTATTAGAAAATAAATTTGATTTTATTTCTTTTTATGGTATGATTATTGGTCTTTCTATATTTGGTGATTGATATATTTATCAATCAAGGAGTTTAGCCATAGCTATCCAAATACTACCTCTTTTTCTCTCTCTCTTTTTTTAATGTAATGTCCCGTTGGACTCTAACTAGACTTGTATTGTCCCTTCTTGCACTATCCTCTATTTCTCTCAGACTCTAATATTTTCCATCTCTCTGCATTTTTGTGTGGTTTCTATAGGTTTGCTTCTCAGATTCCCGATCATCAATTCTTTCATGTCCTGCATTGTATTAACACTCTATCTTTCTGTGTCTAACCTATAATAAAACTCATTTTCTATGACTGCTGTATTCATTCGAGAGGACGTGCCATTTCTTGGCTTTATCTGTCAAGACACTTAGTATTACCATTCTTCTTCCATCACACATGCTATCTGCTTCAGTACAAATTCTTTGCATTTCTGAGACATGTTTTCAGTACTCTATCGCCCACTCCCAGTATAAGCGTAAAGGGCTATTTATGAACTTGTGTTTTGTTTTCTGCTTAATCTTGTTCTTCAAGCCTTCATGTGTTTCGTTTTGTTTTCTTTTCATTATTATCTTACCTATGAAAATTCACTGAAGTGTGGACTAGTGTTTCACCAGCCAATATGTATTTTATTATCCTCATACAAGTTAAATACTGAATGATTAACCGTGAATACCTTAAATATCTATTTGAAATTTAAATTTTGTTTTCTCCGATCATGAGCCTAGAATCAGTTCTTTTAACACCTCCCCTCCGGTTTAACAGCCATGAAAAACCTTGTATATATCTCCCTCAGTAGTAGATTAGTTTTTCTTACTTCACTTCCACTATTGGAAATCTAGTTTTATTCTGAGCCCCTATTTTTACTTCCTATCTGATGCTGGACCAGGTTTTCACTGAGACTTAGAGAATAAACTACCACAGCAAGAGCTAGATACTGGAGATTCATACTTTCATTTCCTCTGTTATCTCTAGGATTTGATCCTTTTACCCCTGTTCTCCAACCAGCAACACAGTTGTTTATTCAGTCCCATCGCAAAAGAAGATCATATTCTCTCCAGTCTACTGCACAGTTCAGATTCTTAAAAGATCCCTCACTTCTGAACTGGGGAATTTAAATTCAACTGAAATTCAGAGTAGACATAGGAACACATGTTAGAGGTTATTGAAATAGTCCAGGCAAGAAATTGTAGCTTCATATACCACTTACTTACGTGGAAGAAATGGATATAGCAGAGAGAATTTTAGAAATATTTAAGAAGTAGAATTAGCATCATTTATGGTGAAATAGATTTGATAACTGAATGGGTATTTAACATAAGGGTCTTTCCTATTTGGGTTTGTGGACAATTTATATAGTTGGATAGGTGATAGGATTGATGAAGAAAGGGATGAGCTACATGGTTAAAAAAGATAGGCATAGGTTCAAGGGAAGTATGGTCCTTTTGAAAATCTAGGTGGAAAGTATAAGTCAGAGTTGGAGCTAGAGGCCAGACTCTGAACAGACTTGACCTGTAGACATCTTATGTAGATAGGTGTGACTGACACAGGCATGGCTGGACTCACCCAAGGAGTGGACACAGAGAGAAAGAAAAGAAGGCCTAGGGTTGGGCCTTGAGGACTTCAGCCTCTACTGTCCAAGTAGAAAAGAAAGAACCTACAGAGATGACAAATAATGCCAAGAAGAATGCAGTGTTTCCTTTTATCTTGTTTTTGGTTGAATGCCTATGGTCAGCCTGTTGACTTCCCAAGTATTCCATAGTTGCCTTGATTTATCCCTTAAAATCTAGTTGAAATGACATTACCACTACATGGTCATTCTCAAACCCTGCCCTAACCCAGTCCTAGACTAACACTTTCATCAAGGTCTGTAGTCCTTTTCTCTCTCCCCATGAAGGCACCAAGTCAGTGACCTTGTGTCATCCTGAATTCCTAATTGCAGACCTGCATACCACTGTTTATTCAGTGCCTAATACAGCACCCTCCTCTTGCCCTTCCACCAAAGGTCATTACCTTCAGTGACATTTTCTCCTCCTGTCACTTTAAAGGCTTCCCTTTCTAAGCAATCCCTTACAAATAACAACATGGAAAGAGTTGCATCAATTTAAACGAAGCAAATATCTGTCATGAGGATTCATGAACCAACATCAGGGTGTGTGCCTTCATGAGGCGGCCAAATAAGTAAAGGTGGTATGTGGAATAATTTGGCTATGGTTAAGCTGGGAGAGATTAGGGAAGCAATTAGGGTTAGAGAGGAATTCTTAAAGAGATTATATGATGACAGGCTGGTGGGAGAGACAAGGATAAGGGGTGTTTAATGGTGAGTAGTAGTTTGTCGTTATGGAGACTCATTGCTGAGGACAGAATAGTTGATCCCAGCTCAAGTTATGTAGAAAAGTAGGCTAGGAAGAAGCTTTAAGACTCTGGATTTTCCTCCCGGTGTTCATGCTTAATATGATTGCAATAGAATGGCAAGCCGCTTATTTGACATCCATCCATGAAAAATTGGGACAATGTCAGCAATTGGAAGCAGGTGGCTGGAATATGTGAAAAAATGTCATAGTGAGGTCAATTGTACCCTCAGTGACAGACATACATGAAATTGTGACAAATAGGTTATGTATCAGCACACAACAGCTACAGTACCCAGCCTCATATACTAAGCTTAACTTTGAACCCTCTGTTATTTAGCTACCCATTTCCACTTACTTCTTATTCCCCATTATTTGCGAAGACAATCCCTGTTTTCCGGTCAAACACAACTGCACATCTTCTACAAACATTATACGTACTATTCCCATTATACTTTGATGCTCTCTCTTGCACAGCGACAGCTCTCTACTGATCTACACGCACATCGTTTCTTCCATGGCTCCCCTTCTAGGTATCCACAAGACCCACCTACTTAGTTAGCAGAGCTGCAATCCAGTTGAATCCTAAAACCCAGCCTCTTTGTAACACCCAAGGATAGCTGTGTCTGTGCTAATATCTACCTAACCTACCCAGGACCCGAGCTGTGTGTCTGGCAGTTCATGGTAATGGCAGAAGCAAAATAGCACAACAAACCTACAGAATGAGTTAGAATCTGGGTCTGTCCCAATCCAGACCTTAAGGAATTTATTTAGCCTTTCTCTCAGTGTTTTCATCGGTTGGATTTATATCATAAGGATGTTGAAAGGTTAAGCACGTAATATATATGAAACACCTTAAATATTCATTATAATCCCTCATGCTTCAGCTAGAACTCAGTGTACAAACCCTGGTGAAAACTCTCTATATCTATCTATCTATCTATCTATCTATCTATCTATCTATCTACCTACCTACCTACTATCTATCTATCTACTATCATCTATCTATCTATCTATCTATCTATCTATCTATCTATCTATCTATCTATCTCAGTATGTGCGTGTCTATTCCATGGGCTATACTTTTCTTGTTTTTATTCTCTTCATCTAGAACTTTCACTCACTAAGCCAATAGTGAATGAAAGAATAACCAAACACATGACTAGGAGAAAATACCAGGACTATTTCAGGTTTGTCTGAAATGCTTCCCTGAGCAGCAGGAATTGTGATATTTTAAACAAAAACAAAAGTAAACTCAAAACGAAGGCCAATAACCCTGCTGAGTTATTTTTGCTTTACTAGTCCCAGTGACCAAACTGACCTTATGATACCCCTAAGGGAAAACTGTACTTTATAAAGGTCACATGGAAATAGGGGATTATGTCTCCACTAAAAACTGGTAGGAGCTTGTTTCCAAACTAGACTCGTTTAACAGTTGATGTTTGAGTTACTATTTATTAAAAAAGTATTTCCTCCTTCTTTGCTCTAGTTTGGATCCCACTCCCCATGAACTTCAGCTGTGTCTTCATCTCCCTGTGTCATAGTCTCCTTTTCCAACGTGGCTTAAGCAAAGAGAGACAATGGCATTCAAAGGAACTGGGAAGACAAGAGGGGAATTGCCTCTACAGGTCCATCAAGCTCTGACATCTGACTCCATGTAAAAGAACAAACAAGTCCTGGAATGTATCTCGGCGATGGAGAGCTTGCCAAGCATGCTGGAGACTCTGGATATGACCCCTAGGCACTAAAAAAGGCAAAAGGGAGAAAGAGAAAGAAGAAAAAGAGGAAAATGAGAAACAAGGAGGGGGAGAGAAAAGAGGAGGAGGGAGGCCTTATAATGCAGAAAGTGGTATAAGCAAGCCTCCAAAAAAATGAACCAAGAGGCCAGTGTGAGGATGCTGTACACAGGAAGCCTCCCCACCCCCATTGCCCAGCTTTGACAAGCTTCTCTTACTAATTCAAAACAGGTGACAAGGAAGCAGAGCAGTGTGGTAGGGCAAGTAGAACTCTGCTGTCAGGAGCTGGAGAGGTGCTAATTGTTAGTAAGATCTTATCTTGCTCAGTTAGCTGCAGCGTTTAACCTCTGACTCCTCTTAGCTGCTCCCCACACTCCTGACACCTGCAGCAGAGAAAGCTTGTTCCCTCCAGGCCTGCCCAGCCCTGAACTCCACAAAAGAAAGGCCCTTCCTGGGGAAGTGGACACCTGGTGGGAAGCCAAGGAGAAAGGTCAGAAGGACAAGCTTTCATTCTTCATTCCCTAGGACTCCTGTTGTTCAGAGTTATCTGCATGCCTTTTTAAGACTGCCTGAGTTCTCTGCACCTTGATTAACTATGGGTCTCTGTGTTAATCGCCATTTACTATATAAAGGCTCAACCCAAGATGGAACATCCATGCAACACCCCCTACTCCCATGGCTCAGGGATCATTGCAAAAAAGGAAATGGAAAGATCATAAGAGCCAGAAGTGGTGGATAACTACAAGGAAAGTGTTTTCCAGCACAGCAGGGAAGTTAAACATATGAACTCACAGTGGTTGGGACAGTATGCAGGAGACCTGCATAGACTCAAGTCAGACCAGATTCCAGCATGGAGAGAGCAGATGGGCATCAAGTCCCACCCAGCAGGGGAGCTATTGGCAATTGATAGCATCTGAAAGAGGGTCAGTTTTCTTTAAGGCTGCGGCCTCTGTTAGGTTAACCAAACACCAGTGAAGAGCCACACATACAAGAGTATATGAGCAGTACAAATTGGACTTCCTATTTTGTTTGTTTCATTGGTTATTAAAAAGAATATGAAGTTGGATAGGTAGGGAAGAGGTACTTAGATCCGAGAACAGTTTAGTAAGAGGGAATATGATAAAAATGCCTTGTAGGATATTTTCAAATAACTAATAAACATCTCTCTCTCTCTCTCTCTCTCTCTCTCTCTCTCTCTCTCTCTCTCTCTCTCTC
>CABHPQ010136957.1:39128-51489 GCA_902168405.1 Peromyscus aztecus
CTCTCTCTCTCTCTCTCTCTCTCTCTCTCTCTCTCTCTCTCTCTCTCACACACACACACACACACACACACACACACACACACACACACGTACAACTATAATTAAATATTAGTTTTGGCAGGGCTGTTGATGTAGCTTGGTAATAGTGTGCTTGCCTAGCATCAGTGAAGCCCCAGGTTCAGTTCTTACTACTGCAAAGAGAAAAGAACAAAGAACACTTAGAAGAGGGGCAGGCCCAGCAGAGAATGTGGCATATGACAGTGTTAAATGAACTCATCTGATGTTATAACTTAACAAGGATGCATTCTGAAAAATGCACCTATACATGATGTTTGTCATTATGGGAGCATTGTCATTATGGGAGCATTGTAGAGTGTATTTTTAGAAATTAGTGGAGGGGACTGAAAACACATAAGGTTAAATTCGACCCCTTCTTTCCTACTTTCATCTTCTACCACACAAAAGTAAGAGCTTGAGGGGGAGAATTGGAAGTTTTCCTATGCCTACCCAGCTCCCATGGCCTCATCGTACTACAGCCGCTCAGACCCAAATGAACACACAGAGACTTATATTAATGACAAACTGTATGGCCTACTGGCTCAGGTTTCTTGATAGCTAGATCTTACATCTTAAATTAACCCATTTCTATAAATCCATACTTTGCCACATCAATCATGGCTTACCAGTATCTTTACATCTTGCTTCTCATGGCGGCAGCTGGCAGCATTTCCTCTGTTCTCCTTTCTCCTTCTTCTACTCTAGTTAGAATGTCCCGCCTAACCCTATTCTGCCTCACCATTGGCCAAACAGTTTTATTTATCAACCAATCAGAGCAACATATTTTCACAGCAAACAAAAAGACATTCTCCCATCAAAGAAGGCTCACGACACTGTCATATGAGGTTTTTTTTTTTTTTTTTTTTTTTTTTTTTTGCCAAATGCCATAACCCTAAAATGGTACTTCCCAGTCTTTACATCTGCGACCCAATGAATTTTTGTTGATTTAACTCACTCATTCTCTAGCATTCTGTTATAGCCACAATAGCATATTAAGACAAACAGAATCCTTATCTGCCTCATGCTCACTGATTTCTTCAAATTTTAGAATTATACCTGGCATGAAATTGCTGTGGGATGTTCTGTATGGCAAATGTGTTGCTAATAAAACACTGATTGGCCAGTGGCTAGGCAGGAAGTATAGGCAGGACTAACAGAGAGAATTAAAAGAACAGGAAGGCGGAGGGAGTCTCTGCCAGCCACCGCCAGGACAAGCAGCATGTGAAGAGGCCGGTAAGCCACGAGCCATGTGGCAAGGTATAGATTTATAGAAATGGATTAATTTAAGATATAAAACAGTTAGCAAGAAGCCTGCCACGGCCATACAGTTTGTAAGCAATATAAGTCTTTGTGTTTACTTGGTTGGGTCTGAGCGGCTGTGGGACTGGCAGGTGAACGAGATTTATCCTGATCATGCGCCAGGCAGGAAAACTCTAGCTACATGAAATACCAGAGAAAAGAGCTAAGGACAGGCTGCTATAAGAGATAGAATTCACTGTGTTCCAATCTCAGTTCTTCCACTTCCTAGCTGGAAAATCCTAGGGGAGCATAGCCTTTTCTATGCCTTTCTGAGAATGGGATGTAGCAGTCCTGGATGAAGTTAATCTCTATAAAGAACTTAAAAGTAGCAGGTGTTTAATCAAAATTGGCTGAATTAAAATAATTTTGAGACCTCTTCTGTGTCAGGCAATATTAATAATGAAGATGAAAAAAGATATATGCTTATTCTTAAGGCACTTCAGACTGAGTGTCTAGTTAAGACTTGTTGCTCAGTGGGTGCACAGCAAAATCACCCCAACTTGCTCAGAGGAGTCAAAGACAGCCTCAGAGTAGAAGCTAAAAAAGAGATGGACCTCAGATAATAGAAGGAATAAGTGAAGATCTCACAGATCAAAGCCCAGCTCAGTTGGACCATAGATGGTTTTGTAAAACTTTCCAAGGAAGGTGCGAACAAATATTTCCTCACCACATAAAAGGCATCAACAACAGAACAAGTCTGTCTTGGTAAACCAATGGGTTTATTGCTGTTGCTTACAGGAACATGGGTGAGATGTTACTTAGAGGAAGGAGTATGTTGAAAGGTTACAGAAACATGGGTGACTGAAAGGCAAGCCCAACCCAGCATAGGTGGCAACTCACAAATGCAATATCCCTAAAGCTCCTTGAACACTTTGCATGCAGCTCCTTGGAAGTCTCCTGGCCCTAGAAATTGCTTACTGCTTATGCAAACTCAGGGAGGGGCCTTGGGAATCATATAAATTTGTGCTCTTCTAGATCTTGTAAGTCTCTTTACCTTTTTGACATTTGTGACCCTCCCTCTTCCTTCTGAGATGATCTGTTTCACTTTGAAGAGAATATCCAAAAAACACACTCAGAGAGAGATGCTAGCTGAGTTCAGAAAGACTTTTGTGCTAGAGAAATGAACAGAGATGTCAAGTACAGAGGAGTGGGTGATGTTTAGGTTCAGTTGGCTGTCACTTCCACACCATCATAGTCTCTGGCAATTGTTCATTTCTTTAGGTTCTTCACTTTAGGAACTATGACAACATAAGTCAGTCAAGCCATGTGAGTTTGAGGACCTCATCATGCTTGAGCCTAGAAATGGCATTTTTCAAATATCTTGGAGGAAGTTTAGTAGAGCAGTGCATGGAATTTACATGAAGCCATAAATGCCCCCTAGCCTTTGAATCTTCATCTGTAAAATGGTTTTATCATAAGATTACTAATTTTAAGAATAGGCAAAATACCAGGTATTGAATAAGCATTCAATATATAGAAGCTATAATCCACAATCAGTTCCTGATTTCCCTTTTTCCTCTGCTGTTATTTGACAATACAATCTAATGAAATAAAATACTACAGGAAAGAGCTTCTGTTTTACACTGGATGTGAGTCCAGTAATGCTGATAGCTACCTACCTTCTCTGTGCATTTTCTCTGCCTGTAAAATAGGAAAGGAAGGATGCTACACCTTTGGGATTATTGTGCCAAGAACTGTGAGGAATATATGCACAGCACATAATGTCACACATGACAAAAGTGTATTAGTTCCTTACAATGACAACAATTGATATTGATAGAAAGCAGGAGTGCAAAGAGTGTAGTGTAGACATAGTACTCAAGAGAAAAAGTTAAGGAAGTCTGTCAGTGCTACTTGCTGTCTCAGAAAGGGTACTGTCTAGAGTCAATCTGAGGACAGCTTTCCACCTTCCCTTGAACAGCTGCACCCCATGATAAGAGGGTCCCCAGGATACTCTGAGGAAGAAGAAACACTTTCTTCATTATCCTGGTGGCAGGGGAGTGAGAAATGTAGGCCTCAGATCCTTAGACCAGATCTTGACTTCCAAAGACTTAAAACCAAGACAGTATCAAATGACCATCAGTTCCACCCCACCCCCCAAGGTGGAAATGTGCCTATAAGAGAAAGAGCTGCAAATTCCAAACTACAGGGATAATTTTTTTTTGTCATTATTTCTTCTAGAGTACTAGGAATCAATTTCAAAGTTTCAAACAGTCCTTCGACTCACTAAACTCTCAGCTCCTGGCTTCCCACTGATGACTTTTTTCTACCAGGATCCCAGCCATCTTTAGGTTCCTCTAGGGGCTGGCTCACTCTCTTCCTTCCTTTCCTTCTGCTTCCCCTCTCTGCCCTGGTGAGATCATCTGATTATAAAGCAACAGTTCTCATCCTTCCAATGAGTGGGAAAATGTAGCATAGAACAAAGAACATGGAATTTCCTGCTGGGAAGCCTTCTATGTGAATTTGAAATGACAATAACTAGATATGGGACCATGCAAAACAGCTATCCTCTTTGAGACTTGGGGGTTTTTGTCCAACGAAGATGTGCGATGCTGATTCCAACTGTCACTGTGTGTGGAATCAGCTCTAACTTCATGGTGTAGAAGAACCACTTGATTACACTCATGGATTTTTGTCAGTAAATAGAAAAGTTAGAGTCAGCTGCTTTTCTCTGTCCTGTGTCCAGGGACGAACCTAGGAAGATACAAGACTCAAAACGATTGAGATATGATGGCTTGAATTATCTAACAGCTAATTTATTTGGATACCTTAAGCCTGGATTGGGAGGGTTCAAAGTGTGGGGCCCTGATAGGAACATTGCAACAAAAATTCTCCTTGCTCACAGAATTCTCAACAGCCTCACAGAACATGGCCTAAGAGTAGTTGGTTCCTATACAGAGCTAACAGTTCCAAAGCTGAACACCCTTGTCAGTGAGCTAGAAACTGTAACACACTGGAAATCACACTTTATATGGTATTCTGCTGGCAATAAGCAAGCAATCCAGAAGCCTGCCCAGTTTCAAGACTAGGGAAATTAGCCTCCATCTCTAGATGGAGAAGGAGGAAGCTGTAGAACATCTTGAGAAGGGACCACTATTTAAACCACAATTGGTAAATGTTATCTTCCACACTCCCTTAGGAATCATCATGAAGTTGAAATAAGATGTATCACAGCAAAGCACTTGGCATGTGGAAGATGTTCATCAACCTGCTGCCTATTCCTGAAGTGGTAAGAGAAGTCACAAGTTCTCCATTGTTGACTTTGGACAGCCACCCTTTGGAAAGTTTCAATGTTCATATTTTCCTCTCCCATGAATCCTAGAATTCTCAGGTAATTTTTCACATCTGAAATTAAACTGGATATATAATATCTTTTCTTTCCAATAATAATTAAAACAGTCTGCTGAATGTTAGACCTTGCATTAATATATAAAATAAATCTCTATTTCTATTATTCACAGCCCTGAAATACATGTAATATTACCTCTGTTTTACAAGTTTTAATGGGGGTTAATAAACCATTGTCCAATGTCACCTAGGAATTCTAGAACCCAAATTCTAAACTACGCCTATGTACTCTACCTACTCTAAAACCCTTTTTCTTCTATTCTACTTGGCTGTATTCTCATGTCAACTTTGATCACATTCTGATACATATTGAACAACCATGTTGCCAAAAATAAAAACACATGTGTGTATGTACCTGTGTGTCAGACATATTTATCAACATTACTGATGTAAAGGATATACACGATTTATAAATAATAACAAATACAAATTATTATTTAGTGAGGCTTCTCCGCAGCCAAAAGAATCTTACAGACTTTTGCTGAATTCTTGTTCTCATACCCAACTGAGTTTTCAACTGGAGAATTAGTAGAATCCAAGAACAAATGTTGGTAAAATAGAAATGAAACAGTGACTACATATGTGGGAACCTCATTCATTCATCAATGGTTTATCAATGGCGTGTTGGCTGTCTGGGATAATGGAAGTATACTTCCTCATTTTTGTGCTATTCATAATATATCACTGAGGTGTAGTAGATGTGAAGTAGACTTTACAACACATTGAACTAATGTATTTAATGTGCGTTACTTTCTGGGTTTAGATAAACAATCCACAAAACAATAAGTCAAGAAATGACTTGCAACATTTGCTGATTTCTACTGTGTAAACTCTCCCAACATGACCACTTTCAAGCTATAATTCACTGAAGATCAAACTGGAAAGAGAAGAAGAGTAGCAGGCTATCACGTGGTTCGATCTGTCCACCTCACAGATACAAAGAGATGCGTAGCTGCGAGAAAACAACTAATAGAAAAATGTAGTAAGTAACTAGGGAATGATGAGCTTTAAATATCTGCTGGCGTTGTTTGTATTTAATTTTACTTATGGAATTTACTGGCTAGCAATGATTATATTTAACAACTACCTGGCCAATTCCTGGAACATTAACAATCAACTTTTGTAAGGGATGGAAGCCACATTCAAGATGCCACCAGTGATTTCCATTTGACTATTACTCACGTCTGTGTCCTCATAATACATCCTGTCTTCTTTTCCTTTGCCTATTTACCTTTATTCCCAGCATGCTCTAGGACAGGGGTGCCAATATTGTGTATTGTGAAGTAACAAAACTGCTGCCCTGTCCATGATTTAAAGCTACTTAATCAATTTACGTCTCAAGGTCACTATGAGTTTTTCTCCTTTTAGTCTGAAGAATCTCCCCATTCTGTCTTTCTGTCACCAGTCAGCCTTCTCAATTTGAGGTGAAGCCCCCTGATTTCTCTGGGGTTGACTGATGGAAACAGTCATCCCCAAGTGGTTCGCTTCACTGATGTAAATGTACCCACTGGCCTTAGCCTCACTTTGAGGGGCTCTCAGATGCAAATTGTTCCATTTTATGTCCATGCTGTAACTCATTAAAACTGTGTTTCACTCCAGCGTTCTGCTCATTACAATGGGCAGAGAGAGCTCGGCTTCTGGGGAAGCGGAGTTATAATGAGGGCAGAGTGTTCAGCACAAAAACAGCTCCTAATAGCTCATTAGGAAAATTGACTAGTTAGGCAGAACCGTTGTTCTCTCATTTTGACTAAAGATCTGAAACCCTCTCCTTCTCCAAAGGGGCTCTGAGGAAGATCTCCAGGCAAGGCTAGGTGGGCTGGATGGCAGGACAGGCTTCCTGGTGGGGTTGACTTGGAGTTTGCTTAGGGTGGGGATAAGTCTTTAAACATGGTAGACCACTGGTCTTGAAGATTAGACCATGGCTTTCTGTGTGGATTCCTGTGTGCTTGTGTGTTTTTGCCTGTAGGAATAAGGAAGTGGGTAGAAAGAAGAAAGTAAGATGAGAACAGTGACAGCCCATTGCCACCCTGACTGAAGCATGATATAAGCAGGTGGTTAGGAATTTTGAAATGTCCCATCATTTGCGGGAAAGATCCTTCAGTCCTTATGTTAAAATCATTTCCTCAGTCTCTGATTTATATTTAATTTTGGACTCTTATCTCAATGAAAATCATCTTCATTATTATGATAATTAAGATCATAATTTCCATGAGTCCCTGGAAAATCAACAGCCTGCCGGTTCAAGGACACACAGATGGAAGTAAGTGTGTAAGTCAGCCAGCCAGCTTGTGTCACCACATTATCATCATTTGTAATACAGTTTTACCTGCGGTTTTTAAACCCTGTAATTAGGTTTTTTAATATTTTAAAATTGAAATAAAATTGCATCACGTTTCTCCTCCCTTTCCTCTCTTCAGCCCCTCCCAGACACACTTTCTAAAACCCCTGCCATGTACCCCCACAGTCTCAAGTTGATAGTCTCCTTTTCTTCAATTATTATTGTTACATACATATATGTGTATGTGTGTGTACTATATGCATGTGTATGCACAAATATACATGGATACAACCTTCTGAATCTCTTTTTGTTGGTTGGTGGTACATATATGATTTTAAGGCTGATCACTTTGCATTGGAAACCAATAAGGGGACTCATGTCTGGGAGAGGTTAATTCTCCTTCTCTCAGCAGTCATTTGTTGCCTGAAGTTCTTGTCTAGGGGTGAGACCCACAAAAATTTCCCTGTCTACTTTAAAATGTCCATTGACATTGCCATGGTTTTAATCTTGTTTGTGTGGCCATTTCTGGGAGAGAATGGTTCACAACAGACTTGCTGGTATTCTCACTTTTACAATCATTCCGCACCCTCTTCTGAGATGTTCTTTCAGTCACTGATGCATGTTGGTGAAATTATTAAGGCCACTCCATGTAGTTAAAAGGGAGGTTTATTTTGTGGGGTAACTTACAAGTGAAGGGATAAGTAACAGGGTCTGGGAAAGGTGTAGCACAGTCCGGCAGTGTTCTCTGGAGAACTCTGCTCGTTCTACCTCCAGCATCCAGGGTCCAGAAACCAAGAGAGCCCGCACATCCGGATCTCGGGTCTTCAGGGTCCTCTCTTGGCCCCGCCTTGTAGGCGTGACAGTTACCGAAGCCTCAATGGGGGTTGGAACTTCCAGATCAAAGCTGGAATGGCTACCCACTACAGATGCAGGAGCTTTCAGATAGATGTATTCACCAGGGCTGGCTCCTCACAATCTGTTGATCTTTGTACTGTGTCTGGTTGTGGTTTTCTGTAGTTGTCTCCATTTGCTGTAAAGAGAGGCTTCTTTGGTGAAGAGTGGTAGCTACACTCATCAGTGGGTATAAGAGTAAGATTTAAAATGTAGTAAGGAAATTATGGGGGTCTAGCAAAGTGGTGGTAGGTGACTCTATTTTTAATCCAAGATATTCTACCTTTCTCCCTTTATTTCTTTTTCTATTTGTTCTTTTTCTTCTATACTGGGGATTGGATCTAGGGCCTCACACATGTTAGACAAAATTCCCTACCATGGAGCTACATCCTATTCATTTTTAAACATTTTTTTAACAAGGTCTCAGTAAGTGAACTAATCAGTTGAACTGTCAGTGTTCCTGCCTTAGCTACTGTTACTGGGACAGTCAGGGTCCCTGCTTGGACTCTTACTTTCATTAATAAAAACTTAAGAACAATTTAAGAAGAAAGCTGGAGGACAGTTTCATTAGAGCTTAAAATAGAAACTTCAAAACAGGCAGGCATTAAATTTAAACAGCTGCCTAGAGGAGAGAGGAGGAGTGCAGGGAGGAAGAGGAAGAGGGGGAGGAGGAGGAAGAGAAGAAAGGAGGATGAAGAACAAGAAGATGGAGGAGAAGGAGAAGAAGGAGAAGGAGGAGAAGAAGGAGAAGGAGAGGAGAAGGAGAAGAGGAGGAGGAGGAGGGAAAGGGATGCCATTTGAGTTGGGCTGTCATGGAGGTCAGCCACATGGTGGAAAAGCTGCTATGTGGCAGGAAGGAAAGCTTTTGAGAAAACAGGTCCACAGTGTTAGCGAAATTAGGCTTAGAAAAGTGATAGAAAGATGAAAGAGGAATAATGGTCAGACCCAACCAAATCTTGTGGTAGTAGAGATTATGGAAGGAAAATATATTATCACACTAAAGTGATAATTATTCCTCCCATCTGTTTAGTATGGCCTGATATGGACCTGCCCTCCTGAGGGGTGGTTATTTATTCAGCCTAACTGGATTAACTATCAAGGAAGGAGACGGCAGCATTTCTCCCAGCAGAGGTAGATTCTATTCTTTATTGTGACACTATAAGGCATAGCTAAGGAATTATTTCCTTTAACAACCTGCTACATGGAACCCAATCCATGAAACTGAAAAACTGGGCCTGCTTGAGATGAGGCAAGGGGCTTGGGGCTTTGATAACTGAGATTTCTTGCGAAACTCCCTTGCCCCAGATATACCTTTGAAGTTCTATGGAAATCACTGCCTCACATCAAATGCCTGACAGAGTAATGAGATCTCCCCGTAGACTTGGCTGTCCATCTCCTAGAATTACAGCTTGATAATTAAACAATAGCCAATGTTTTCTCAAAGATGTTCACCTCATATTTGTCACTATTTTTGAAAATGTTACGACTAAATACATGTTTTTTTAAGATCAGGGTTATTTAAACAAATGACGATGTATAAAGAGAATGAAAAATATGTTTAAAATATCATGGATTTATATTTACAACATGGAAGAAGATTCTTTCCTGCTAGTGAGTGAAGAGAAAAATGGATTATACAGTACTACAACATTGCAAAATATTAGATATAGGTATATATACACAAATAGATATAAAATGTCATTTCTGGAATTGAGGACTACGTTCAACATATTTCATTCCATAATCTCTGTATTTTAAAATTATTTATAATAATAATGTATTTTTCTGCAAAAATAACACAAACATTTAAATAAAAGAGAGGAAAGAAAGTTCTACTTTCCATTAGCATTACATCAACATCTGTCTCCCATAACCTGCCTTGAAATTGTTAAACTTTTACTCCACCAAATGCAGTTTAGCAATTTTCTCCTTCCAGGAACCAACGCTGTTGCTGTTTGCAGCATCTGATAGGTATGGTCAGCTTTCCTCATAGGTCCTGGGAAGCCATGTTTCCCCATTTTCCAGATCATGGGCTCACAGTAGCATACTTGTGCCTGTATATACATATATGAACTGGGCATGGAGACTAGAGAGGGGTGACTCAGATTTTCCTGAGTTTTTGTATAACCCACTATAGGAGTATGTAACAAGAATCTAAAGTGGTCTTATTAATAAAAACAAACCCAGAGCCAGGTATTGGGGTAAACACTGAAAGATCAGAGAATTAGAACAAGCCACATCCAACCTCACCTTGTCAACTTCTCAGCTGATCTTGTTTCCTCAAACTGGAAGCTTCTGAGTCCTCACCCAAATGGATCTCAGCTGAACTGCTGCTCAAAAGCCTAAAAGCTTAAAAAGCCTCTAGTTCCTGGTCCTCATGGCTTGTATACCTTTCTGCTTCCTGCCATCACTTCCTGGAATTAAAGGCATGTGCCTTTCCCAAGCAAGACATGAGATCTCAAGTCCTGGGATTAAAGGTGTGTGCCACCATGCCTGGCTCTGTTCCCAGTGTGGCCTTGAACTCACAGAGATCCGGATGGACATCTGCCTCTGGAATGCTAGGATTAAAAGACATGTGCTACCACTGCCTAACCTCTATGTTTAATATAGTGGCTGTTCTTTTCTCTGACCCCCAGATAAGTTTATTGGGGTGCATAATATATCATCCACAAGAGTACGATGTGAGTTTGCTACCAATCACCTATGCTCTGGGCTACAAGGAGCCATAATAAGAAAGCATTGTGGTCCATTGGCCCTTGGCACCTTAAGAAGCATTCCTTGTGCCCACAAGCTCCACTTGTGCCCACTTCTGCCAATAAGCTGTCCCCAGGTGTTGGCGAAGCCTTACTTTTACACCAGGCTTCACATCTCACCTGATGCTGAAACCTTTCCTGAAGTCTGTAAGAAACAGGATGTTAACAGCATTTATTTGCAAATAGAAGTCAAAAGGCTTACTCTATTACCCAAGCCCTATCAAGAACAACTAGAGGGTCCCTAACTGGAGGTACTGATGACATCCTATGTTACTGTAATTCATAAGACCCTCATCAAAAGCAATTTCCTTGACCTCTATCTATATCCCTTCCCAACAAGCTCAGATACAAAACTGTAGTCAGACATTGGGCATCTCTCAGGTGTCTGCCATCCAGTGTTCCTCTCTTGGGTATTTGCTCATCACCGTCTCTCTACAGGGACCCTTCCTTCTAGGCAAATGAATGCCAACAGATAGTCACATGTAGCCAGCAGACTGTGATAACACAATGGTTCAAACTGAAGCTTCTGCTCCTTTCTCATGCTTTTCAAATTATAGAACAGAAGCCCGAGTTTAACCACACACACACCACATAACCATTTAGTCTACCTTTGGAAGACTCGTATTTTTATTAGTACTTGAAGTTTGTAAAGTGGATTTTGATATCCACCTTCCTCCCCCAACTCCTCCCAGATCCATCCCCTCTTTCCTTCCAGACATAATTTTGTGTTCTCTTTAAAAAGCAACGAGAAAACATCAGTCTAATTTAAGCTATGCGTAGACTTTTGGATATGTGGCTATCCATAAAGGAGCATGGACAGCCTACTAGGAGCAATACTCTTAAAGGAAAGTGACTGTTCAATCACCCAGTATCTATCAACTGTCCTTAACTTCTCAGCTAGAGATGGAACTTCATGACCATATCCCCTCTCCATGTTGGGATTTTGTCCTTGCACAGATATTGTACATGTGGGCACAGCTGCTGGGAGTTCATGTGTTCAGCTGTCCTGCTGTGTCTAGAAACACCATTTCACTGTAGTCATCCACTAATTCTAACTCTTGGGATTTTTCCATACTTCTTCCACAATGACCCCTGAACCTTGGGAGGAGAGAGTATGATATAGATGTCCCATTTAGGGCTCAGGGTTCCACCATGTCTTATTTTCTGCACCTTGATCGGTTGTGTGTCTAATCGCCACCTGTTGCAAAAAGATGCTTCTTTGAGGATAATTGAGAGACCCTGTAATTAATTGGTTTAACAAAGCATTATTAAGAGTTGTTTTAATAGGGGGAGGAAAGATTGTAATAGTCAAGAGAGAATACCAGAAGAACACAGCCTACTGAATCAACAAAGCAGGGTTCATGTGGGCTCACAGAGACTGAATCAGAAAGCATGGATCCTGCATGGGTCTGTACCAGGGCTTCTTCAAAAAAATGCTGTCTGCTTAGAAGAATATAGTAGTAGGCTTTCCCTTGAGGCCTATGATCTGTCTAGCCACAGGTTCTTCATCCTGATAATGGTGTTGATAAAAGGGTTGGTTTCATCTTAGGAAATCTAATCAGAGAGTTGTGGACCACTCACATGATGTTCATGCCACTATTGAACTAGTGGGCATATCTTTCCTGGCCTGTCAGTTTTGTAACTTTCAGAGTTCACAGCTAAGTAATATTATGGTGACTTTTCTCCTCTGATATTCTGCCCAGAACCTTCCAGCACTATGAGACCTATTCAGTAT
>CABHPQ010136958.1:0-20588 GCA_902168405.1 Peromyscus aztecus
GTAAGCCTCATCCAGCCTGACTACACTGTACATTTATACCCCTTGCTTAAAATCTTGTCACTGGGCTGCCTTTACCAATGGATGTTCACAGTTACTTCACAGGATGAGACTTGATACACCGAAGGCGATGTCCAAGACTAAAAAGTACCTTGAAAATTCAGCTTCCTAGAGATACACTGAATAAATATGACAACCAGGACAGCAGTCAAGAAGACATCTCATAAGTGGGCAAACTTAGCTCAACAAACTTAAGCTAGAAACATTTCCGTTTGGGTCAATATTTACTACATAAAACCTGTCCTACCTGCCCCATGGTGTGTTCACCATTTGGGGAAATCTATTTAAAAAAAAAAAAAAGTGAGACAAATGAGTACATCCTTCTTTTCAAGGAAGTTGAAATCTAGTTGGGAAGAAGGCAGGAGGGAGGGAAGGGAAAAAGGGGAGGGAGGAAGAGAAGACACCAACAACAATAACACAAGTTCAATGAGAGAGGAGTCTTTTCTACATAGAGTTCTCATGGCTACAGCCTTCCTGGAAACACCAGGACAGGACAGTTAGATAAGCATTAAAATGAAAGGTATGGGGAGGGGAAGGAGGAGAGGAGGAAGGGAAGAAAACAGAAGCAATCAGCCGGAGGGACACAGAGACCAAGGAGCAGCTAAAACTCCCCAAGAAACCAGAGAGCCCAGTCAAAGAGACATTATCCACCCGACCTAACATGAGGTTCCACTTCCCTGTAGCCTCAGGTACCAGCAGTCAACTCTGGTCGGAAAATATTCAGTGGAAAATTCTGGAAATAAGTAACGTGTAATGTTTGAATGGTGTTTGTGTGAAGTCTCACACGGCCTTGCCTCCTTCCTACCTGAATGACACCCTGGTCCAGCATATCTAAAGGTGTGTGCGCCATCTGGTCCCCTGGGAGCTGTCCCAGTCGTCAGGCCGACTGTCCTGGGTGACGCAGGACTTAAGTTCAAGAACCTTTTATTTCGTTTAATAACGGCCACAAGGAACTACAGTAATGTGACTGGCAATTCTACCATAGCCCATCGTTTTAATTATTCTGTTACCATTAATTCCTGTCACAATCTCTTGCTCCACTTCATTTATGAATTAAAACTTATAGTAGATCTACACATATTTAAATACTATATAGTCAGTGTGTCTATTTATATGTGCATATATATAGTAGTTACACACACACACAGGAAAGACATAGTATATACAGGGCTTTGTACTACCTGTGGTTGCACCTCCTGGGTGTTTTGAAATAATCCCTTTTGATAAGAAGGATCTCTTGTACATCTCAGGTCTTTCCATTTTGGATCTACTGTATGGAAGACTATCAAAACTTTCAATGAAAATGTTTTACTTTGTGGTTCTTATTTTTCATAACCTCCTTCCTTTTCCAACAGAGATTTTGCCCGTTCT
Source organism: Peromyscus aztecus (assembly GCA_902168405.1). Taxonomy (NCBI): domain Eukaryota; kingdom Metazoa; phylum Chordata; class Mammalia; order Rodentia; family Cricetidae; genus Peromyscus; species Peromyscus aztecus. The sequence continues at coordinate 1,429 of CABHPQ010136958.1, forward strand.
AAAATGATAGTGCTAGCACAAGAGAGGTCCCTGCAAATCTGTGAAGGAAGAGAGAAAAGAAGGGAGGAGAGAAGGAAGGGAGGGGGAAGGGGAATAAAGGGAGGGAGAGAAGAAGGAAAGGAAGGAAAAAGGAGGGGGAGGAGGAAGGGAGAGGTAGAAAGCAGGAGAGAGGGAGGAAGAAAGAGGGGGATGAAGAAGGAAGGGGAGAGAATGGGAAGAAAGGCAGAAAAAGGTGACTAGAGGGAAGACACCAGAAGGTCACGATTCTGGTTGGCTGTCACAGGGCACCTACACTTTCTGTTGACTTCCAATCTGTGTTTCAGATAATGCTGCTCCCAATGAGGCAGACGAAGGGGATGAAGGCAGAGGAAATGAGAAAAGGAAGGAGGAAGGCAAGGAGGAGGAGGGAGGACAGAAGAGTTAGATGGGATGGACAGAGCATGCATGGGATGGAAACTGCCTCCTGGAGGAGTGTGTGTGGTACGAGCAGTGTGCAGTAGACACTGAAGGAAGACTGTGTTCTCAGCCTGAGTCCTTACACACACATGGATGGCAGTGTGGAAAGTTCTATGACTTCAGAAATGATTTGCAGAGCCAATGTTATCCCTAATGTCAGCAGTTACCATATGTTTCTCATTGGAGGATATCAATTCTCTGTTTTCCTAATTGATTCCAGTAACATAGATACCCTGAAAGCTGTATACCACTCACTGATTGCTGGGCAAACATTATTGAAGTGTCAATATTTGCTCTTTTTCCTAGAACATCATTGTCAAACGCTGCAATTCATTTGGGGACACAGCTCTTATATTTAATGCATGGAGAGTGTCGATACAAACTAATTTCTTCTTTTTATTATGCTTCGTGCTTCCTCTGGTCACAGGCCTGGCTTCATCTACCAGTCATTGTCCAGAAATGTCCCTCTTGGTTCCTGCAACCAACAGCTGCTACATGGTGCAATTTCTACTGGTTCTCACAAGCCTGAAGAATGGCCACTGACAGTCAAGGTCCCTCTTCTTTTTCTCCTTCTCCTCCTCCTCCTCCTTCTCCTCTGCCCCCTTTTCCTCTTCTTCTTCCTCCTCCTTCTCCTCCTCCTCCTTCTCCTCCTCCTCCTTTTCCTCTTTCTCTTCCTCCTCCTCCTCTTCCTCCTCCTCCTCTCTCTTCTTCTTCAGTATATAACATATGGCGGCTCACTTTGCTGCCTCACCACTTGGTCCTGGCTCATTTAACTTGAGGAAAGCATCCGTTCAAACTCCCACCGACCATCGCATGGCTTCATTACTGCAATGATAACCACATACAATGTACTTAGGGACAATCTTGTTCTCATGGCAAGCAAGTGTGCCATTCCTTTCTCCGTGTGTTTGTTTAGCTTTAGAGAGAAGGGACTTTGTCTTGTCAGAGTCAGTGACCTTAGACCCGGACAGTCCCCATGACTCATCTGGATTTGCAGGGACCTGATTTGCAGGTACACAAATAGCTGGACTCTGGTGCTTGGTTTCTTCTGGGGTAACTACTTCAGCTTTATTTCCTTAAAGCATGTATCCTGCTACCACATTAAATTACTAGGTATTATTCTGGACCTGAGTGATCCCATTTTTCAGATTATTTTCCTGTCTTGACTTGGATTCAGACCAAATCACTGCTGCACACAAGGGCCTTAGGAAATATGAACCTCACAGTCTTCAGGCCTGATGATTTCAGACCTCCTCTTCTTCCCCACAGCAACACTATGTTGAAGGAAATATAACTGCTTCACTCTTTCCAGCTGTGTGGGTGGCGATCAGGGTGTTTCTACCAATAAGAGCAACCTGTGATATTTCTCAGATGTGATGTGATGTGCCAGCCGGTACATTTCTGATTAGCTATCATGGATGAGGCCACCTACATTTTTACTTTATTTCCAATCCTGTTTCAGATAATGCTGTTCCCAGTTAGGCAGATGATTGCTGTAATTTGTGATAATGAAATGGCTAAGGAGCCCATCCTATGCTGGGAAGAGAGCCAGAGCCCAGCACTTTGTGAGAAACAGTGTTACTTACAGTCTGGGACAGAGAGATGAAGGCAAGGTGTTGGTTGGGCAGTTACAGCAGAGATCAGCTTGAATCTTGATCAACTGCCCGTGTTTATACTTAAGACCGATATACCATTTTTGAAGAGACAGCCCTCTATGGAAGCAACTCTGCAGAAGTAAAGATACTAGCTATTTTTTCTCACTGTTGGGCTTCTACAAAGGCAAAATTACTTTCTTTCACCGTGGGTAGTAATGGTTTGACCAAAACCTTATTCAGCCAGCATGGATGGGTTAAGAATGGAGCCTCTGGGCAAGTGCTATGGTTGGAATCTGAAATGTCCCAACACAGATTCATGCTTTAAATGTTTGTTCCTCAGCTGGTGCCACTGTTTGGGCAGGATCTGGAAATTTGGGGGAGGACTTCTTTGAAAGTTATTCCTGGCCTCCAGTCCCTGCCTTTCTCAGCTTCTGAGTCCAGAGATGTGAATGGACCACCAAAGATGCTCAGAACCGTGAACTGAAATGAACATCCATGATGAACTAAAACCATAGAAACTGTGAGCCAAAATAATCCTCCTCTTTTTAGTTGTTTCTGTCAGTGAGTTCAGTCACAGAAAAGCAATTATTACTGTGAATTTTTTAAACAATTGTACATAAGAACTCTCTGGAAGGAAGGGAAGAAAAAGAAGTGTCGCAGAAAGTAAGGGGTTGTTAGCTTTGCTGTTCATACTTCCTCAAATACAATCACATTGATTCAAGCTTCCATTTCTTCAGACAGTCCAGGGAAAAACTGAAACCCAGATCTAAGTGGCTTCCTTCTGGCATCTTACACATGGTATCAAGTAAGTCACTCAACCTCATAGCTATGAAGAGCTTCCAGGTAGAAACCCACTTCTGTTGAGTTTGCTGACGCTGAGGAAGCTGCAGGTTTCCCCGGCTTCACTATCACCAGACTGCAGGCCAGGTTCCGTCAATGAGAGATCTCCCAGGGCCAGAGGAATGGAGGGCCCTGGGTAAGTCTGTCTGCCTTGCCTAGCAGTTTACATTAATGGCTGTGTGTCCTCTGTGGCTCTAGTTGTCTTCCTGAAGTCCCTTGCTGGATTCCGTAACACTGCCTTTCCCTAGGCTTCTCGGGGCTTAAGTAGGGCAGTGGCTTCTGCTCTGGTTAATTTCTGAGTTACAACACCACTTCCTGTGTGGCCTCTCCTTCCTTCCACCCGTGCACTGTGAATTCTGCTGTTAACTACCCTCTGCTAAGTACTACGAGAGGATTCAATTTTTTTTCTAAATTGACGCTATCTCAGCGTCAGAGATCCAGATGAAATCTTTAATCAAATTTCAAGTCAACGCATCAAAAATTAAAGTTATGAAGAGAGAAACAACAGGACTAGCATCTGTCAGTCTTCAGCTGTGGTCTGCAGTATCCTTCGGGACAGCCAGTAGCAATAGCTAAGCACACTGCTCACATTTGCCCAAAGCATTCTGAACTAAGCATCACCATGATCATCCTCAAGTTGATTGCATATGAGTTGTACAAAATAACGGGTCCATTCACTTTTATTTGCGGGGATTGACTGTATAATAGAATGGGGTTCTTTCCAACGTCTTGAGACACAGGCCTAGGGCACTGGGATTATTCTCAGCTCCTCCCACTGCTGTCTCGTCACTTATTTTTTTTATCAATGGGGAGACTGAGACTGTGAGCGTCTGCATAACTTGGACATGGTCACACAGGTAACAACTGTCGGCCCACTCCTTTGCAAGTACATTCGTTTAGAGCCCTTAGCTCAGAACACCCCCCACCCCCCACCCCCGCCCTGCCCCCACCCCGCTCTAGCTGGCTTTTTCTTGCTGTGATAAAACATCATGACTAAAAGAAACCGGGGAGAAAGAGGTTTATGACACCTGACAGACTATTGCCAATAACTGAGAGAAGCCAGGTCAAAAGTTCAAGGCGAGAACCTGGAGGCAGGAACCGAAGCAGAGACTGGAGGAACACGGCTTACTGTTTGCTTTCCACGGTTTGCTCACCTCGTTTCCTTATACCACCCAGGACCACCCGGGACCCAGGGGTAAACTACCCACAGTGGATGCCCTACAGACTTGCCTATTGGCCATCCTGTGGAGGCAGTCACTCAGTTAAGGCTCCCTTGCTGTTGGTTGTTTTTGCTCTTTTGGGGGGCCCCACCACCCAGCTCCCAAATAAATCACACACGGAGACTTATTATTTCTTATGAAGGCCTGGCCTTAGCTTGGCTTATTTCTAGACAGCTTTTCTTAACTTTAAATTATCCTGTCTACCTTTTGCCTCTGGGCTTTCTCCTTTTCTTAATTCTGTAATCTTACTTTCAATCTTACTCTGTGGCTGGCTGGGTGGCTGGGTGGCTGGCCCCTAGCATCCTCCTCTCCTTGTTCTCTTGCTCCTCCTTCTTTTTCCTTTCTCCTCCCAGATTTCTCCTTCTATTTATTCTCTCAGTCTGCCAGCCCCACCTATTTCTCTCTCTTGCCTCGCTATTGGCCATTCAGCTCTTTATTAGACCATCAGGTGTTTTAGACAGGCACACTAACACAGCTTTACGAGTTAAACAAAAGTTCACAGAGTTAAACATTCTGAAGTCTTCCAGGTGACTCTAGCTTGTGTCAAGTTGACAAAACAAAGCAAACAAACAAACAAACAAACAAACAGAAAACCATAACCAGCACACCTGTGTCACACTGACTCTGAAGATTGTGATCCCCTCATTGTGTTGAGAAGGGACAGGAATTTTGGACAGTGGCCGTTAAGGACCCCAGGCCTTTGGAGTAATCACTGCTCTCTCTACTCTAGTCCTTTGAGGGCATCTTATCTGCTTAGAGGCATTAAAATTTATATCTAGATTGGGACCCAATATCTACATTTCAAGATACACAGGAAAGGACAAATGCTGATTGCTAAGGAGACAACCAGCCTTCGTGGGAGACTGTGAGGGACGGCAAACCCCCTTGTACACACAGCCCTCTGCCTGCCGCACAGGTTGTGTGGCCTGGAGCCCGCGGTGCACTCTGGGCCACAGAGCTCTGGGTCAGCTGGTGCCACAGGACAGCGGCAGCCTCTGGAACAGGTGGAGGCCCTGGTCCTCCACACCTAAAAGCTGAGGGAGGAGCAGCAGAGGACAGTAATGAGAGCAAGAGAAGAAACCTCTTTAACTGGGGGAAGGGAATGACTGCAGACAAAGGGAGATTTTTCTAGACCCCCGGTGGCATCCTTCCCACTGGCTCCCCCCCCCCCCCCCCCCCCTTTCCTTTCTCATAAGCTTTTTTTTTTTTTTTAATTTTAATTTTTTAAAGACTGACTTGTCAAAGCATTCCTCTCTCCCTTTCCAGGCCTTTCTCTTTCCATATGTAAACATAGGGTGTGATCTCTATGGTTTGCCTTAGAGACCCAGTGATTTAAAAAAAAAAAAAGTCTGTTTGAGTCTGAATCATTTCCATAGTATTGGAAGCCTAAGAGTGAGCTCAGGGCTCCACAGGGAGAACTGGCGAAGGGTTAAGACTCTCACCGTGTGTTAGAACTTGATTTATGGCACGGATCAAGTTCATGTTCCTCTCAGGATCTGGGAAAACGAAATGACGATCCGCCGAGCACACAGTCTAAAACGGCCATGCAGTATATTAGCATGCGACCTGGGCCTCTGGGGACAGGCACAAGGGGGAACCCGCAGGCTCCCGGGGTTCTGGGAAGTGTGGGAACGGCTTCGGCTCCTTCAGTCTAGAGGTGTGTCTAGAAAGAAAGCCTGGTCGACTATTGATTGCCCTAGGGATGGGCAACTCACTTTGTGGTTGATAACAATTCTTTGATTTTCCTCGTTTCTTCCATTTGCTCCCTGCTGTCAATCCGATCCCGAGGAGATGTGGGCCATGAGAGAGAACTCAGGATCCCAGCAGCCCAGCCTTAGTAGTGGAACATACTACTTCTCTCTAATCAGCACTGATGCGGCTCGTTTCATTGCCCTTTTGTACCGCATTTGATGCTGAGTACACCAAAAAATGCTTTTGAATATATCAAAAAAAAAATCATGAGATTTGGTGACCTTTCAATTAAATCCAGTTTACACCTGTGTCTGGTGGACACTGGTGGGCATTTCCATTTGGCGCTGTAAAGGGGCTGGTGTAAGTCTTCTTATTTATCTTCTTATACAAACTGGTGAGCACCCTCCTCTGCTAGCTCTGACTGGTCACGTCTTTTTACAACCCAAAACCAGCAGACGTAGTCTTGATTCAAATGCTGCGGTCCTGAGTGCTATTGGGGATGGAGGTTTTATTAAAAAGGACAAGGAGAGCCCGTGCATGTAAACACAGCCACCTAAAATGAAAAAGGGAAGCCATCCAAAGAAGAATCCTATGAAACAGAAGTGCCTGCGATTTTAATTATTATTAAAAAGAAAAAGAAGAATAGCAGATGGAGAAAACAGAAGGCTCCGAGGCATGGTTTGAAAGACAAAGGAAGGGGGGTGGGGTGGGATAAACGATGTCTCAAGCCCAGCGCCTCACCTTGGCTGCAATTATCACGGGCATATTCTGCCCTGACAGGGGAGACACGGGCTTGATACAAAGGGCTTTTTCATTTTTACTTCCTGGAGTTTGTGAGTAACTGGCTTCCCAGGTGTCAATTACTCTGCTTGCTCCAAACAGAATTCTCCTCTCTCCACCGCGGCACAAGCACTTAAGAAATAAAACCCCACTGGGTCCTCCGCAGCTGTCTTCTTCCTCTGCCTTGCCAGGCTGGCCTGGGTGGGCCGGAGTTTGGAGGTGGGAAATAGGAAGAGAGAGGCCGAGGGGAACGAGAAATTTCCATTTCAGAATTGAGCAGCCCTCCAGCCTCACCTGGGACTAAAACATAGGCCCTTGCTGCCTTGCTCTGTGAGCCTGTCAATCAAAGACCCAGACAAAGGGCCACGTGCTCCCTGAAGCCATTTCAGACCTGCTAGAATACCTGAATGTGGACACATGAATAGTCCCCAGGCAAGAGGGAATTCCTGACCTACAGGAAAGCAGACTCTGACTTCAGGGCCTCCAGGAGGGCACTGTCTGCAGAGGGACAGCAAATCCTTTCACTTAAGGGTCTCTCCAAGAGAGCCAGGGAGTCCATCAAAAACGATTTGTCAAACTCAAGTAGAGCCACGGGTTACATGTGTGCTGTGGGAGAGCCCAAGGAGACATGCTTTCAAGAAGACTGAGCTAAGTTCCGCCACCCCTTAAGATTCAGTCAACAAGGAAAGCGCCCACAATCAGTGACAAATACCCTAGCATTAATTAGTGTGCTCACTACAACCAGTATTTTAATGAAATAACATATATAGGTCACTTTTGCCAATGTCAGAAGTTGAAGGAACATTACAGAAATAGAGGACCATTAACCTGTACCAAATGGATTTATCTAACTATGATAGCTTAGAATGATTTGGAGTAAGAGTCAATCATGGAAAGCCTCTTGGAGGAGGCATGGTTTGATTTGGAAAGTCAGCCAAAATAGAAACATTAAAGGTATAGAAACCACCCAAATTCTTGTTCTGCTCTCCATTTGGAGGCTTTTCCCTGTATGGACAATATCACCTGAGCCAGCACCTTTGACGAACCAGGGTGGAATGCACTGGAACTGTTTTGCTCACACTACCAAGATTGTTCTGTGTTCTCCCCAGGCTGTCCAGCCTCAACCGGTTCTCCTCCAACTGCTTCTAGAAAGAGCAGCACAGATCTAAAACTTTAACTGGGTCTTCCTCTGCCTTCTCATCACTTCGGAGGAAATGCACAAGCGAGTGCACACCACACACACACACACAGTTTACAGAATACAGTTTCCAGTGCCAACTCTCTTCCTCCTCAAGCCTGAACCTCAGCTGTATTCCCTCCCAGCCTTGAATAAGCACTTACCCCCACAAATCTCCTTTGCCATATCACAAGCCTGGCTACCGCCTTGGAAATTTTCCTTTCTCTTAGAAAGCTAATCTGACCCCCCAGACTAGCTTCCTTTCTGCCATGTGCCAGCACTGTTCTGCACTCTGTGGTGACCATGCTGGCAAATGAGACACAGTCCCTGCACCAGTTTGGTGGGACGAGACACAAGTTCAGCAAGAATGCACATGCACATGTGTGATAATTCAGCACGGAGGCGGGGACTGCGATGGAAATAGCGAGGGGCACTTATCCTAAGGGCAGTGAGGGGCAGTGAGTAGAGCAGGCATGTATCCTGCTTAATGGAGTGGTCAGAGAAGGAGGAGCCCTTTCCCCACATGTACTGTGCCCTGTCCTTCCCCATCACAGGCACCAAGAAGCAAGTGATAAGAGCATGTATGCCTCTGCCTTCCAGGCGGGATTATAAATCTATCCATTCCCTCATTTCCTCCTCGCTATTTAACCTGGTGTCTAGAACACATTGCTTGAGAAGTATTTGTTTGATAAATGAGAGATTAAAAGGAGAAAGGCCCGAGTTCAAAGATCATCACAGTGGTCAAGTTAGAGAGATGATGATAAAGAGAGCTGAGAGATGCTGAGAGCTGAGAGATGATGATGAGAGCTGAGAGATGATGGGTTAAGGGATGGGAACATAAGGCTGAATATGGGGAGTGTTAGTGTAGAGGAAAGATCAAGAGGAGCTAGGGATCAACCAGAAAGGGGAAGAACTCAAGAGAGAGGGAACTTCCCTTCATAGCTTTAAATACAGATTTCAGGGAAACTTGGAGACAAGCTGTCACTCATTGAAACCCTTCTGGAACCCCAGTGAGGTAACATTAGATAGCTCCTTGCTATTAGGCTGGGTGGCTACAATGCTGTGTGTTGCTGTCCAACCTGGCCTTTGTACAGATATCTCCTCAATGGGAGGTCAACATCTGAGACTTCTTTGGATGTCACCCATTAAAGATGGAAGCATCTTTGTGACCTGGCCATGACCTGGTCCCTGATTGGCACAGAGCTGAGTCTGCTCTTCTCCATCCCTGCACATCTGAAACTCCCTGAAGTTGCTTCAAAATTGAGAAGGGAAGAAGATTTGGGAATTTCAAGGAGAAAATGATGGCTTGGGTTTCAGGGTGGGGGAAAAATGATCAGTTTGATCTTTCTATAGTAGGTGTGGTTTGGGGGAAGAGTTTACAGAGGAGGTAGGAAAAACTGGTCCAGAGCTGGGATGAGACGGACAGATATAGGTGTCATTTATAGCCTAAGTGGGAAAGTGGTGGGAGTAGGTGAGATTGACAGCAGAGGGGATAAAAGGGAAGAACTTCGGCAAGTCATGATATCTAGGAATATCTAGAAACCAGGAAGAGGACTAGATCCAAAGGAGCAGTGGAGCAGAGCAAGGAGACCAACATGGCAGGCTGAGGAGGCCAGGAACTCAGCAGCTCACATCCCATAGCAAGGTGTTGTGGGATAGTTGTGCCCTGTGTGAAACGTACTGTTGTGACTGGTATAATAAAAAAGCTGAACGGCCAATAGCTAGGCAGGAGGTAGAGACAGGATTTCTGGGGAGAGAAAAGAAGAGGCAAAGGAACCTAGGCCTGCGTGAGACACGGGGAGGAAACAGGACGTACAAGATGGAAGAGGAATAACGCCCCATGATAGAAAGTAGATGAACATAAATGGGTTAATTTAAGTTAGAAGAGCTAGTGGGTTAAGCCTAAGCTAATGGCAAAGCTTTCACAGTTAATAAGAAGTCTCCGTGTCATTATTTGGGAGCTAGCTGGTGGTCCAGAGAAAGACATGCTACAGCAAAGCCAGGAGGAGCTGGGTATCATCAGGGATGCTGGCAGGGCTGAGGCCAGGGCCAGAGCACAGTGAGAGCAGAAGTCAGATTGTCACCTGATGTCGTGAAAATACACAGAGGCAATGGGGAGAGACGCCTTCTTGTTTCCTCCTTCTGAAAGATATTGAGGTGGAAAGCTAAAAATGCTGCTCTCACATGGGTCTGGAGGGTGAGTGTCCATGGGGTGGTCCTGGAGGAGAATTTGAACAGTCTGAAGGCTGTGGCTAGGGACACATCTCATCAGCAGAGGGACTCCTTTCAGAGGAGACATCTTTGAATGAGAACGTAAGTGCATTGACCTCATAAAGGGTCAAGATGTGGAAAGACGGTAAAGGCTCCAGGCAGAGGAGCAGGTGGCAAAGATTTGTCCCCACAAGGACCAGATCTGCTGCTCAGCCTACACACTTGTAAGATTTCCTACCAGCCTGTGGTTCTCATTCCATTTTGAAACCCCTGTTCACTTTAGAATTCTGTGTCTCCAGTTCTATGTACTTCTGCCCACCAAATCTTAAGACTTCATCTGGTATCATCAGCTTAGGACCTGGGTGGTACTTGAGTGCTCGACATAGGTGTGATGATCACGTGAAAGCCAGACAGAGAAGCATCATCTTCACCATTGAGACAGGAATCATAGGGCACCTGTACCAGGGGGATAAGCTGCTTCTCTTGAGTTGTGTATTCTCAGACATCTGGACCACTGGGGTGGGAAGGGAAGATCTACTTTCTGACCCTAGCATAGAATCTGGAAGATAACAGGAGCACATCAAACATGAGCAGCTCTCATTGAAATCCATATTAACAATGTTCCCATGAAGGAACACGATCATCTCCAAAAGCATTACTATTGACTCCAAAGCCAAAGACTCTGGCATCACTATGGCTGAAACCCAGGACTTTCGAGACAGGGATGCTTGAGGGGTCAGGATGGAAAGTCCCCCCAAGCCTGGGATTCCCATTAACAAAGGGAAAGACCGGGGCTGGGGTTGGTGAGATGACTCAGTGGTCGAGAGCACTGACTGCTCTCTCAGAGGACCTGGGTTCATTTCCCAGCACCCACATGGCAGCTCACAACTGTCTGTAACTCCAGTTCCAGGGGATTGGACACCCTCATACAGACATACATGCAAGCAGAACACTAATGGACGTAAAATAAGAATAAATAAATCATTAAAAGATGTTTAAAACAAACAAACAAAAAAACAAAGGCAAAGACAAGGTCATCACTGCATTTTAATCCTTTCTCCAGGTGAGGTGGTCCTTCAGCCGGACCTGGTGAGACTGAAAGAAACCATCAAGTACACATGCAGCCTCAAATTTACTTTCCATTTCTGCATCCTGCTACCGATGGTTTCTAAGAATTATTTTCATAAATCTTTTAATTGTCTTGTGATATTAAACGGCATTGCAATTTATAGTCAGCGCGATTAGACTAACTGTAGGCACAGGTTACGGTATCTAAAACGTGCTTACCTACTTGGGTAATTTTAAAGCTCTATTTTCACTTTTCATTTTTTATTTATGCAAGAGCCCCCAATACATAAGAAATGAGGCTGCCTGGCCCTCTCTGACCTTTCCAGGCTTAGTGATTCTTAACCACGGGAGCGTGTTTGAGTTACCAGAAGAATCTTGGAAAAATAAAGCTCAATCCGGCCCCAGATTCGGATTCAGGAAGTCTGGGGTGTATTTGTGACCCGGGTCCGCACTGAAAAAGGATGGCGAGTTCTGGTGCACGGACCTGATTAAGATTTACTCATATGGCCCAGAAGTATCTCCTGCCTCCCCATCTGGGGCTCCACCCTCGGCTCTGCAGCCTGCTTGTCATTTACAAACATATGCCCTGCCTTGGAGGGCCCGTGGGGTGGGGGGACGGGGGTGGGGGGCAGGGGGGGAGGTGCATGTGTTCTTCTTCAGTATGGGCAAGTGAGTGGTCGGTCTCTTGCCATCCTTATTAGATCAGAGCCCTGTAACCAGACAGCGGTGTGGGGCTTCTAAAAAGCCGTGTGAGTTTGCCTTCAGAAACTGTTTCTGTATTTTTTTTAAAGAACCTTCTATCTTTCTTCCCCCCTTTCTTATAAAATTTGGTGTGGGAAGCACATGCCCACGAGCTTGAATTGCTGAGGCACAGAGAAGCTTGCTTTGGGGGTGAGACTTTTGTTTTCACGCCACCGGACACGGAAATGCGTTCTTTGAATCTCTGCTTTCTTAGAGTGGCAGCTCCCAGGTCATGTGCTCTCAGCATCCTGGAGCTGTGGGCCTCACACTAGAGTTGAATGGCCCTGCTCCTCCCCCCCCCCCCCAGGACATACGGGACATCAGAGATACAGCTGTGCCTCAGATGCTCCAGGAAAAGATCGAGCATTTGCTGATGTGCCTTAGAGTCCCGAGGGACACTGTGGGACACAGATGCTCCCCGTAAAGGGACAGACCATGTGTCATCTTTGAGCTGCCAGAGGGTCACGGCAAATTAGCATTTGTCTTGGGCCCTTTCAGAGGGAGAGGGAATTCTGTCTCCAGATCATATTCTAATTCTGGACTTAATGTCTACACAATTGTTACTAAATCATAACCTGTCTCCTAAAACCAAAGATCATGACTTTCTGTTGTTCTGTGACTTTATATGTGGCCGCATCTCACCTCTCTCCCCAGATTACAGGATTGTCCATGGCTATCCTCGCTTCCCACAGTTCAGTACCCGGGGCGCTTTCAGCAAACCCGGATCGAATGAACAAAAGTGCTTAGGAAAGTGGCCCCAAAGCATCTCCTAGTTCCTGGTGCTGTGATTGCTGTCATCTGAAAATGGTACCCCCCCTTGAGCTTTGTCCTTAACTGGCAGCAAGATAAAAGGCGGGCAAGTTGATTATCAAAAATATTCCCGTTGTTAAGGATGCCTCCCCGAAGATGAACAGACTTTAACCTTTATCAGAGAATCCACTGCAGGCGTCACTGTCTCAAAGTCCTGGAGATGCCAAGACAAAAGACAAGAACTGTAGGGACAATAAATGAGAAAAAATGGTTTGGGAGTTTTCCTACTTGAGTACGTTAGATTTACACAGCTGTTGTAAAGGGCTCTAAGGGGCCATGCACTCCAAAATACAACTGGTAATCATTCGAATGTGCATTGCCCAGAACGGGCAGGATTCATCACTTTAATTTACCAGGCCTTTCAATAGTTTTTTATTATTATTATTATTTATTCATTTATTTTGGTTTCTTTGAGACAGGGTTTCTCTGTGTACCCCTGGCTGTCCTGGAACTCATTTTGTAGATCAGGCTATCCTTGAACTCACAGAGATCTGCCTGCCTCTGCCTCTCAAGTGCTGGGATTAAATAATTTTTTTAATCAACAAAAATTGTCTATATTTAATATGTATAAATGGTAGAATGGCTGAACCAAGCTGATTCACATTTGCACTCCATCAATTCCATTTCCAGGCATTTAACCCTAGGAAGTGAAAAGACAAATGTGCAAAGATAACACATTTAAAAGTTCATGAAAACCAGGCATGGTAGCTCACGTCTGTGATCTCAGTCCCAGGGAGGCAGAGAAGAATTGGTGATTAAAGAAAGCCTTGGCTGCGCAATATTTTGTGGTCAAGCTACATGAGAACCTGTCACCAAAAGGCAAAGCAAATAAACAAAAAAAGAAGTTTGTGAACCAACAGAAATGTCCATTTTTTTTGGGGGGGGGAAGGTAGTTTATCATAAACTAGTATAATACTTCTGAAACTAGTTTCTTTTGGTTAAAGGAATCTGCCAGTGATAATGAGCGGTACTTCTTCTTTTCAGTGGGCAGGTAATTTTAAAATTGCAGGCACCTTTGAGTTAATAAATCATGGATTATCATAGAAACGTAGCCAACACATTGTTTTAAAAAAGGATCCTACAGACAGTCCATACATAAGATCCCAAGTAGGCTAATGTATATGTTAATTTTTAAATAGGTAGAATAATTTGGAATTGTGGCTGTTTCTGAATAGGTTCTAAGAACTTTAACTTTTTCTGTGGTTTTAAAAGTAAATTTACAATGCTGCATATTATCAGAAAAAAAGGAAGATAATTTCAAATAAACCTGGAGATTTGTCAACTTATTTTTCCCCCAACAATGAGGCTATAACTCCAACTGAGAAGAATCCGGGGATTGGCTACCCATTAAGGAGGCAGGTGACAACCTCAGGCAGTGATAAGGCCAAGGCCACCAGTCTATGGCCTCCAAAACTCAAGTCCACCATCCAGACAGTTTCCTGTGAAGCCCATTTGCCTGACGGAGCCTCTGTGTGACGCGTTTCCAGCTGAGCTTAGCCAGTAGGATCAGGAAGACTGTGGGAGGCCTTGTCAGAGAACCTGCTTGGTGGGGAGACCCAGGTGAAGGGACAAACTGGACATTATGAATGTGAAGCGCCCCCTACAGGCTCAAGTTGTGAGTGTTTGATTCCGGCAGATGGGTTGCTTGGGGAGATATTGGAAACTTGGGAGGTGGGGCCCAGTTGGAGGAAGTAGATCAGTGGACCTGTGTCTAGCATGGATCCTTGTGGGGATTTTTACCTCTGGCCACTTCCTGTATCACTCCCTGCTTCCTGGTCACCATGATATGACTAGAGATGCCCCGCCCTGCCTTTCTATCATGAAGAACTGCCCCTTTTGAAACCGTGAGCCTGAATGAATCCATGAGTTGCTGTTGTTGTGTATGGTGGCCACAGTTCAGTTTTGTGTTGTTTTGAAGTTAAACCATGGTGTCTGAAGAAGGAGGCGAACCATTGTGATCATGGAATAAGGATAGGAGAAAAAAATATTAATAAAGCATTCTGAAGCTATCTTTACTATTTGTCTTCCTCACAGTTGCATCTGTTTGATAAAGGGTAGTCCTGGGGCTTGTATTACCTCCAGCCACGACTGTAGAATCAAACAGAAAATGCTTAAAAGGAGAATTCAGAACAGGAGAGTGATTGCTTAAAATACATTTTTTTGCATTTAATTATATTACATTATTTAAACAATCATAATTGGATGATAATCAGAGTCATTTAAATTTATTTAATGTGTGATTTTTTTCTAAATTCCCAAGCATTGTACTAGGTATAATGTTATTATCAATTAAATTAGCATTTTTACCCCCAATTGTTCTCAATAACTTTGCAGCCTTCTACTATTACCTGGAATTTCAGCAGTTCCTAAAGCAGCAAAGGGTCACTGTGGCTACCATTAATAGTCCCTTAATTAAATGGGGTGACAGATGTCCCTCTTTGACCAGACTAACTTGTCCCTGTTTTTTTTTTTTTTTTTAACAAAGTAATTTCATTCTGATCATTCTTATTTTTATTCCTTAGCTGATTTCCCACCCCCCCAAACACACACACACACACACACACACACACACACACACACACACACACCAGGGGGAGGAAGAGGGAGGGAGGGAGGGAGAAAGAGCGAGAGTCTTTCACAAATGGAGCTGCAATTTCTTCTCTGATGCTCACCCCGCCCACCCCAATCTGTTCCTTCTTCTCCCTCTTGGTTTCATCGCTGTATTCATTTCCCCTCCAAAAGCTGTTCTTAGATCTCACCAGTTCCCCTTCGCTAGTCTTTTCCACCGTTCGCTTGATTCTTTTCCGCTGAGCTCTCCTCCCTTTCTCCTGAACAACTCAACCACATTACATTCTTTTCGTTCCTTTCTCTGTCAACTTGTCCATTGTGGTCTAAATATCCAGGCATAGGAAGATAATCCTATACATATACATATATACCTATATGTACATACATACATATACACACACACACACATATATATATATATATATATATATTGCCAGCTTCATTAGAGAAACCCCTTGTGATCTTAAGACTGTGGCCATCATGAAACAATCCCTGGTTAGGCACACACACACCCATTTTAAAATTCAACTCTTGGTTTTCCATAGCTATTTTTCCTAATGAGAAAGAGAGACTGTTAAATTTGGAACAACTCCATGCTCAAATATAACTCCCAGGAGACTGTTTCTTAGGCAGTTTATCTTCCAAGGCTGCCTTTTGCTTGAGACTCTTGTTTTGAAGTCTTTCCTCTTGTTGATACATAAACCAACTAGGAACCTAAAAAAGAGTCTAGAATTATATTCAATGCAAAAACAAGCAACCTGACTAAGGATGCAGCCCTTACTGTATTTGAATTGGCTTATTTGCTTCTGAATTGTGTATCTTGAAGCCTAGTTAGAAAGGTTCTTGGGAGGTCCTTGCTTTATTGACCATGACCCCTGAGAATGCAGAGGCCTTGGATTTGTACTGGCTGTTCAGCAACCACCAGCCACTTATGAACAGTTAAATTTAAATTGATTAAAGCAAAAAACACAATACACATTGTTTCTTAGTTACAGTGGCCGAGTTTCAAGCACACAATGGTACACTGACTAGTGGCTACCACATTTGGACAGGAAAATTACATGTTCCATATTAGCAGAAACGCATCATATAGGCTGAAGTTTAGGAATCAGGAACTCCTGCAGGCTAAAGACCCCAGTGCTCGATAATAAAATTTACTTTCTTGGTGTCTTCCAGTATAGGAACCCGAGAGGTCACATACAGCAGGAAATGGAATTAAGTACAACTCTATAGAGTTGATCGCTCATGTAAAAATTCATTTCTGCTTGCAAAACATTTTCCACATCTATTTGAAGCCCTGTGTTATAGGAATGCCAAGTATCCAGCATCCTCACTTACAGAGAAGGGATTTGTAGCTGAGAGAAATTAGGGCTTGCCCAAGGCCACGTGTCTTTTAAACTAGGACATAAATTCAAGTCTCCAGTCCAAAATCCCTTGATCTCTCTCTGTCATGTTGAAATGTACCAGGAAGATGGGAATTACAAAAAAAAAAAAAAATTGATCAAACGTATGGAAAACACTTTAAAAGCCGAGTGCTGTGATGGGGACCTCGGTGTGTTACCTTACATAACCTTCAGTCCCAGCTTCTGCCTTAGACGCCCTTCCGAGTGGAGCGTGGCCACCTCAGAGGCTCTTCTGAGGGGAGCTCCGGCTCAGCAGCACCTCGGGCAGCACCCGCAGACTAGACAAGAGTGTGGAGCACAGAAAGAAACCAAGACACTTTGGGTTTGTTTCAGAGAACAAGAACTCGAGACTGGTTGACTGGGTAGGAGAGGGAAACTGAGGAAGCAAGAATCTCTCAGTCTTTTCACCGAAGGAACTGGCCTAACGGATGTTGTTTACCTGGCAGACAAGTCGGAAGAGGGTGAGGGGCTGTTCCTTCCCGGGCCCGGCTGTTCCTTCTTGTTCTTATTGTGACCCCTTGCCGATGGAACCACTGGCTATTTGTTGGCCTCTCCTCATCTTGTTTCCTCTTGTTTCCATGCTCCGGCCACGGAGGCCTGCTTCCCGTCCCCAGCTCTACAGCACCTCTCCCCACGGACCCTCTCTCATTCTGGGCAGGTCTTCATTCAAATGTCACGGCCTCAGAGAAGATTCTTCTAACCATTGTAAGGTTCGCTGTCAAGGGCGTTGTCTGTCTGTTTCCTTTGTAACACTGCGCCAGAATTCTAACTAATACGTTCACATACCGTTTTCCTCAGGTAGTGTCTAGGGACCCTGTCAACTCTGCCTGTTAGGGTATCCCACAAACCTTGAACAGCGTCCAGCATGTTATCACAGTGGAGTCTATGTAATGTATCCCATCATCTTAGGACTCCCTTTGCTCCACAGAAGATAGGTCAAAGGAACAGAGAGCTACGGGCTCTATTCTGCTTCTCCATTTCATCTTTTTGTGCCTCTGTGCTGGATTTCCCTGCCTCTGAGCTTCCACACATGCTCTTCCCACTTTCTAGAATACCTTTTCCTCGCTTATTTTGTTTTCATATGGCTCACTTGAATGAACCTCACTTTTCTCTGTACACACTCCCCAGTTCCTTTCCTTAGGCAAGGCAGTTTCTCCTTTTAAGACCCGTACGTATGCTTTTGAGCAAAGTGAAGCTATGTGTCGGCCATCAAGCTCATGGTAAAATGACAGCATCAGGTAGGGATGCTAGCTCGGTTGGCAAAGTACCTACCCACTAGCACGATGAACTGGGCTTGAGCCCTGGAGCCCATGTAAAAAACCTGGGTGTGGTGGTGATATGTGATCCCAGTCCTGAGGAGGCAGAGATATGTGGATCCCGGAAGCATGGTGCCCAGTCGGTCTAGCCTTCATAGGTAAAGTCTCAAGGCACTGAGAGGCCCTGCCACAGAAAAACAAGGTAGATACCACCTGAGAAAGGCCACCTAAGGTTGAGTTCTAGTCTCTACATGTGCAGGTACACACACACACACACACACACACACACACACACACACACACAGTGTCATGATCCTGAGGTTGTCTTCCCATGATCCCCCTTCCAGGAACAGCTACTTTCCACCTACACTCATACAGATCTCATGTGGGTGTCACAGGCTCTGTCCCAGTGATCCCTGCGTCTTTGTGAAACCACACTCGGCCCCTGCTGATTGGCTGAGGAGGTGCTCCTGACTGAAGAGGAGGAAGCCACCCAGAGTCAGGAGTCAATGGGTATAGAACGAGCTCCTGATCCAAACAGAGCCCAGTAGTGGCTTTCCCTGGGAATGATGGTATTGTTACCAAGAACCGGAAGTCAGTGTCTCTGGCTTTGATGGGGTGCACTTCAGAGCTACAGCAGACACATTTTCTGATATGAAGGCAAAGAAGTAGAAGTTTCTTGAAAGAGAACAGAGAGCTAACGGAAGGGAGATGAAGACCCTGTGCATTTGAGTTCCCAGTCCTAATGGTCCTAGAAGTCACATTCCACGTCTGTATTCCTGTAATGAATTATGTATATGCTAAGATACTTATAATGAACTCCCCTTTGGGCAAGGCCTCTTCATGTTGAGTTTCTGTCACCAGCAAAAGCAAATGAGTAAATGGAAACACACAGTTCTAACTAATATAAATTGCCCTGTGCGTCTTTGAATCCCCACTGTTTAGCACAATCTTTAGCTTACTGTATACTCATTAGCTAAATTAGTAAATTAATTAATCCTTATCCCAATTCCTGTGTCATACAACACCGAATGAAAATGCCTGCTCTTGTAAAAGAACAAATACAATGGTGTAGTTGTGTTTTAGCTCGTAAAACGAAGCTGCCTGCTTTAATATAAATACAGTAGAACACACCATTTGAGCAAACTTCCAGAATATTATAACTCAATTATGAATGTAAGGATCTGTTTAAGTGGCACAAATCTTTGTACAAGCCATCACAGTTGGGTTAAATTTGCTTGGTATGGGTTGGACAGCACTCCAAGGAGAAACAGAACTATTAGAATAGCAATGTTTTTACTTCAGGCTGCCTATTTAGGGAGGTAACTGAGCCTCCATGGTCT
>CABHPQ010136959.1:0-20130 GCA_902168405.1 Peromyscus aztecus
TAGATTAGGGGTCGTCTTGGACGTCTGTTGCTGACCTATTCGCCCGAGATGGATCCGCAGGACCAAACGACAACAATGGCGATGGCCTCGCGGCCGCAAGCAACACAACTTAAGGTAACAGTAATGACCGAGTGGACTCCGGGCCCCGCTTCCCCCACAGAATGGCCCGTGACCCCCGGCGCGTTTTCCACAGGGGAAGCGAACGCAGTGGCTCAACCGCCCAGCCCGGGTGCGAACCCAGTCCCCACCCCCGTCTCCAGTACGCATGCTCCAACCTCCTGTCTCCCTGCTGTGCATGGGAGGAGAGGGGTGGTCGTTTCACAGAGGACAGGATCAGGGGTTCACCCCTTCTCTGGCCAACACCTTCCCACACATCCAGAGAGACGTTTCTCAGTGATGACAGGTGACTGGCTAGCATTACAAAGTATCCACATTGCGGATACGGCCCTCAGGACATGTCCTAAAGCGTAGAATCAACAGACTTAGGGGAATCTCAGTACCATGAAGGCCCCTGTTTTGCAAGTAAGGCATAACTTCATGAGGGCAACAGGCACCAAGTTATTAAAATAAGAGTAGCTCCAAGGGTCACCCCCTGCGGGGCCGTGGGAAAACTGTGGTAGATAGGGCTGTCAGTGTTTGTCAAGCTTTTGGTCATCGACGTTCCAGCACTCTGTAGACAAACTGGCTGCTTATTACTGTTCTCCATAGTCCACCTAACAAAAGCCAAAACTAATTCATATGTAAATTCTGCGACTTTGAAATTATGTATTGGGGGGGGTATTGGTTTGCTTAAGGGGAGATTTGCATTGTTTTACATTTTGTGTACAAAATGGGCTTATTGAAAGTCTTAGATTGCAGATTATCAGGTTCATGTTATTTTAGTTTTCTATGAAATGTGACCATTGTGGGGAACTGAGAACTGAGGCCTGTCAACAGCCATATGAATGAGCCATGGTGAAGGCGGATTCCCCAGCCCCAGTCAAGTCTCAGGTGACAGCCATTAGGCTGGCGGTTTGTCAGGGAATAAGCAATATGAAAAACATTAGAAGAAGTGTATTTAGTCTGTTTCTGTGTAACGAACAGCACACAAAATGTAATGACCTGAAATAAGTACTACTTCACAATGTCTGATAGGTAGGAACCCAAGAGTGCCTTAGTTCTTGGGTCTGCCCTAGGCTCTTAAAGTTAGTCAAGATGACAGCCTAACAGTTATTACTTGAGACTTAGCAAGGCCTAGAAGGCCCACCTCCAAGATGACTCATTCACATAGCTGTTGGCAGGAGGATTCAGTGTTTCCTCCTGTAGGCCCCACCGTGGAAGCACTTAGGCCTCACAGTGTAGTGTGTGGTTTTCTGTAGAGTAGTGATCCAGGAGATGGCAAGGTAGAAGCTCTGTTATGACCTCAGCTCAGACTTAACACTGTCATTTCTACAGTATCCTGTCAGTTATACAGGTAACACGGCTACCTGCAAGTCGGGATATAACTGAGTGGCCATTTTAGAGGCTAGTCCCCACAGGAGCAAGGACCAAAAGTGGAGGCCTTTGATTTTTCTTTGTGGCTTGTGGCTGTTATAATAAGGCGCTACAAACTTTGTGGCTAAAGACAGTGTATATTCTAAGCCAAGCACGGTGGCACATGTTTATAATCCCAGCACCACATGAGAGGCTGAGGCAGGAAGATGATAAATTCAAGGCTAGGCTGGACCCTGTCTCAAACAACAACAACAACAAAAAAAAAAAAGACACATTCTAGAAATGAGCACCACTGAACAGAGCCACACTTCTACCAAGTTTCTAGGGGAGGGTGTCTGTTGTGTTGATTAACTTTTCCAGTTATCAGAGCTACAGCCCTGGCACTCCTTGTCTTTTGTCCAGCTTCAAAGCAGCAATGTAGCATTGCTTAAGCGATCACATTGCCTTCTGACGTCTCAAATCTCATGCCTATCTCCTAAGTATGTGATTGCATTTAGGGCCCACGTGGATAACATCTACATGTTTTGTCGTCTTTATCACATCCGCGAAGTACATGTTACTGTCATAATATTCATAAGTTTCAGGAGTGAAGACCTGGATATCCTTGGGGGAGTAGTCATCCTGTATTGAAAAGTGACAAGGATTCATTCAAGCGTTGAGGGCTGGGGATGTAACTCAGTGGGAAGTGTTTGCCTAGCATGTGTGAAGCCCTGGCACCACTTTAAAAAACAAAACAGAAAACTGGGTGTGGTGGTGCACACCTGCAATCTTGGGAGCTAAAAGCAGGAGAATCAGAAGTTCAGGGTCACCTTTTATATATCTTGTCTGAGGCAAACCTGAGATACTTAAAATCCTGTCTCAGGAGGAAAAAAGATGGTTTAAGAGTTAAGAGGGCCTGGGGAGATGACTCAGTGGTCAAAGTGTTTGCTGCACAAATGTGAGGACTGTAGTTCAGATCCTCAGAAACCATATAAATGCTGGGTGGGCATGGTGGCCCACCTGTAATCCAGTCTCGGAAGACTGACAGGATCCCCAAAGTAAGCTGGCTGTTGAGACTCACAATATCAGTCAGCTCTGGATTTGTTTCAGAGACCTGCTCAGTGAGTAAGGTGGTAGAACAAGTGATGATGATTCTGGACACCCACACCGGGCCTCCATGCATAAGCATATTCAGACGTACTCTCCCCCGTGTGTGCCTACACACACACGTGCATCACACACATGAAAATGGGAAAGGGAGGAAAGGTGTTGAGAAGAACTGGTGTAGGGCTGGAAAGAACCACTTGGACATAGGATAGGATACTAAGACCTGAGCTAAAACAGTGGGTTAAGAAAAGTGGGGTGGAGGCTGGCGGTGGTGTCCCACGCCTTTAATCCCAGCACTGGGGAGGCAGAGGCAGGCTGATCTCTGTGAGTTTGAGGATAACCTGGGCTACAGAGTGAGTTCCAGGACAGCCAGGGCTACACAGAGAAACATTGTCTCAAAAAAAAAAGTAGGGGGGGTGGAGATGGGACCTGATGATCAGATAAAAGACAATGCTGACGAGACCTGGTCATCAGTAAAAGAATGTGTGGAGGACAAAGATCTGGTCACCCGAGGCTGTCCTCTGGCCTACACACACACACACACACACACACACACACACATGCATACACTCAAATACCCATAAACATACTCAAAACAAAACAAAACCTAGTTACCATTTCCTTAGGTCATAAACCTACATGTCAGTGGTATAGCCAGCTCTGTCTGGTCTGCTGATTGTCTTTGTTGATCCTGCCGAAAGTTCTCATGTTGTCACGGTAACCCATACCTACCCATGGTGACCCATAGGCTCCCAGTGAGGCCTGAGAAGCATCATGCAGAGTGTACATTTTCTCAGGACCCCTGCCTGCCTGTTTTCTCCCATCCTTCCTCTTCCACAGAGGTAGATAGTCCGACTAATGGAGAATATGTGTGATGTTTCAGGAGCCAGTGACTTTCCGAGATGTGGCTGTGGACTTTACCCAAGAGGAGTGGGGGCAGCTGGACCCTACCCAGAGGACTCTGTATCGTGACGTGATGCTGGAGACCTTTGGGCATCTTCTTTCTGTGGGTAAGGCCTGCTTCTCAGACTGAGCTATGCTTATGGGCCTCTGGCATGGGGCTCTAACTTATCCTCATATGCTGATGGATACACTTGTGGGGAGGAGGCTGCCCTTTCTGCCACCGAGCAAAACCCTCAAGTGCTTGGAAGGTGCCCACATGTCCTGATGGTCAAGAGCATGAGGTGCAGCCTGGGTTTGTTTGTCCTAGAGCAGCCTTCAACCTCCTGGGTCTTTTCCTATTTCCAGGTCCTGATCTTCCCAAACCGGCAGTTATCTCCCAGCTGGAGCAAGGTGCTGAGCTCTGGGTGGCAGAGAGGGGAGGCAGCCGAGCCTGCCATCCAGGTAAGAACCCCACCAAGTGGATGCCCCAACTGGGGAAATTCCAGGAGGTCACTGGAGGTGCACTTCTGGAAAGAATGATATTTCAGGGCCCTCAGAACCATCCCTTTCTTAAGAGGTTCACAGGGGTTTGCATCATCATACTCACAGCTCTGACTGATTATAGCCAAAGATACAGAGCAAAACCTGTGAAGGGAAACGGCTTCAGGGGGCAAAGTCTAGAACAGTGGTTCTCAGCCTTCCTAATGCTGTGACCCTTTAACACCTCATGTTGTGGTGACCCCAACCATAAAATTATTTCCTTTGTTAATTCATAGCTGTAATTGGCTACTGTTATCAATCATAGTGTAAACAGCTGGTATTTCCAATGGCCTTAGGCGACCCCCCCACCAAGGGTTTGTGACCCACAGGTTCAGAACCAATGGACAGAACCAGGCATGAGCTTCTAGTTCTTCAGTCTGTGGAGCCAGACAGAATATGCTCAGTTCCCCCAGCAGTGAGCTGTGATAGTACATGAGCACTGTTGTCTCCTGAGAAGATGACAGGGTTTCTCCTGGGGGCATCCTCTGCCTTGTACATATCATGATTCTGATGCTTGAAATAAGCCACAACAGTAGAGCAGTGAACTTTTCTTACCAATTAGGGTGGTGGGAACCCACCCCAAATCTAAGTTCCCTAATACTCCCTAAGGCCAGCCTGTGAGCAAATGTCTCTAAGACTGTCAGCTTGCCCGGGGTGCCCCATGGCTTCATCCTCCTGTGCTCACAAAAGCCGTTCTTCCTCTCCAGCAGTGAGAGGCCCGCCTTGCTTGCGTTTCTGCTCCATCTTCCTTGCTAGGCCACTTCCATTCTCATCAGCCTTCCCAGCATCCTCTTCCTGGCTTTCGTCCCAGTGTTCTGTTTAGTTCTTACATATTAGATTCTGTAAACCTGTTCCTCATACCCTTCTGCTAGTCTGTTATCAGAAATGATTCTATTTAGGTATTAAAAACTTAGCCTGATGTGGTGATGCACACCTTTCATCCCAGCACTCTGGAGGCAGAAACAAGTGGATCTCTGTGAGTTCAAAGTCAGCCTGGTCTACATAATGAGATCCAGCAAGCAGGGATATATAGATATAGATATAGATATAGATATAAATATAGATAGATAGATTAAGATCGTGCCTCAAAAACAAAACAAAAAAAAAACTTAAAGCCATGTTAAGACAAGTTCAGAAGAAAAAGAAAGTACTATTTTTAAAAAGCAGGACCCCTGACTTAGCTGGTTCTGGTGCTGACTTGGCATCTTAGAGCTATGCTAGCGCTGATAGTTCTGTGTTGCTTAGGGTTACAGTGTGACTACAGCAGCTCCAGCCATCACATCCATGCTCCAGGTGAGAAGGAAGGGAAGTGGTGGGAACAACAGCACCAGGTATCTGTCCCCTTGTCTCAAAACTCTTTGGTCAGGACTAGATTACTTGCTCTTTTCCCGACCCTGTTTCCTGGGGAGAATGGGAAGGAAAGGTCTAAGTTACATAATTGGATGGGGCTGATGCATTGGTATGCTGACAGCTGGAATGCATATGGAATGGCAGCAGTCTGCAGATACACCCCCTCAGATGCTTCTGGTGCCATCCCAGGCTACAAAGAGACACATTCACCTCTGTGACGAGGTGGGACCCTCACTCTCAGGTTGACGAGTCTGTGACAGACCCACTTCTTCTTTTATTGGTTGTTGCCAATGCTGCTTCCATCTTATTTTCCAGGAGCAAATCTGCCTCATCTGGACAAGTGCTTTTCACTAACAGGCTTATGCTACCACTGAATCTAGGTTTTAAAGTAACGAGCCTTGACTGTTTGGCTCACACAGCAGATGTGGCATCAAAATTGTTATAGAGTTTTAAGAACTTAATATTTAGACCATTATAGATGTCCTAGAAGTTAAGGGCTTCCTGTTAAAATGGAAACATACTTTGCATTAATACTTTGTATAGGTGTTCTACAGCTACTGTAGCAAAGTACTGTGACAAAGTGGGTGGGAAAAAAATGTGGCTGATTATGATGGTGAATTCCTGTAATCCCAAGAACTCAGCAGGAAAGCCCCTGTATTTGTAAAACTGTATCCAAAAAAAAAAAAAAAGCCCACAAATTCATTCATTTATTTTCTCATATCTGTGGAAGTTGGAGACCAAAGTGGTTCATCAAGCCTGACCCCTGGCAGTTGCAGGGAAGGTTCTGTTTCCTTGTCTCTCCTAGGGTCTAGAGGCTGCCCAGATACTGTGGCCCACAGGGCCCTCTTCAGAGCATACTGCTCAGCTCTGTTCCCATCATCACATGTTCATCTCTGACTCTGCCTCAGCTGCCTTTCCTACGTGGAGCCTCTTGGTGATATTTAGAATCCAAAGATAATTGCACACTTTTAAGAGTCTTAATTTGGGCCTAAAGAGATGGCCTACCAGTTAAGAGCACTTTCTGCTCTTGCAAAAAACAAAAACAACAACGACAACAACCAAAAAAAACCCTGAATTTGCATCCATGTCAGGTAGCTCACCAGCTACCTGTAACTCTAGCTCCAGGGGACCTGTTGCTTTCTTCTGACCTTGGACCTCTGCACAAATGTGACATACATTCACATACAGACAAATTAATAAATAAATATCTTAATTTTTTGAATTCTTAATTTAATTATATCTATAATATCCTCTTTGCCATATAGCATCACACATTTACAGGGTCCAAGGACTAGGATGTGGTTATCCTTGAGAGGCCACCATTCAGCTTACCACACACTTTATTCAACAAAAGAGTAATTTTTCTTTTGTTTTAAAGGAAAGGAATGCTCATCCATGACCCCTTCCCAGTGCAGCCATGTGATTTGGTGGGCTAGGTAACCAGTGAGGTGAGCCCCTCTGCCTGTTGCATCTTGCTTTGTTTCTTACTGTTTCCTTCCCATAGTTACTTGACTTCACCTGGTCAACTATAGTCTCAACCCTTCCTCTTACCACCATTTCTCACTGGAGGCACTACAGCTTCCTAAACAGCAGGATCAGTTGTTTGAGGTGTAGGATGGCTGAACCTGTGGGGACCCCAGGTGAATTCAGCATTGATGCTTTCAGCTGTTGCTGGCCTGACCTGGTTACAGCAGCTCAGCCCTCAGTAGTGGCCTGAAGTTTCCTACTCTGAGTCTTCCTCAGTGCCCTTCCCATTGGTAACATTGGTCTAGACCAGGGTTTTCCCTAAAGCTGCATCTAACAGTATCAGCTCAGGGGTCCATTCAGCAAACATTCCTAAGGATTCACCCACATAATGCCTTTGATGCCAGGAGGGTAGCAGAAAATAAGACAACCTCAGTCATCTAGGGGTCTGAGAAATGAATAACAATATCAGGAGGTGATGGTTGAAACAAAAATATGCCTGAGAAGCATAGAGTAGATGATGCCCCCAGGACACACAGGAATGCCTCTTTTAGAAGATAACACTGAAGAAGGCAGATGTCTGGAGATGCATGCCCCAGGCAGAGAAAGCAGCCTGAGCAAAGGAGCATGGGATATGTTGGGAGGAATAATAAGGAAGCCAGCAGGGAAAAGTGAGAGAAGAGGTGAAGTCATTGAGAATGGTGGGGGCAGGGGAGGAGAGCACAGTCTATCATCAGAAGTGATTGGCATGGTGAGCAGAGGGGTAACCAGGGTGGAGAAAAGGGCAGATCTACCTGGGGTTTCGGAAACAACTTTATTAAGATTCATATACCATAAAACTTTCACATTTAAAATTAGAGATAGAAGTTCAATTGTATACATGAAGCCCTAGATGTGATACCCAGTTCAGCAAAACAAACAGAAAACTGCTGTGGGATAATGCTTTTGTACACTGATTTAATAAAACGCTGATTGGCTAGTAGCCAGACAGGAAGTATAGGTGGGATAAGCAGACAAAGAGAATTCTGGGAAGAGGAAGACTGAGTCAGGAGATGCCAGCCTGCTATCCAGGGAGCAGCATGTAATGGCACACAGGTAAAGTCACAGAACATGTGGCAACATATAGGTTAACAGAAATGGGCTGAGTTTAAATGTAAGAGCTAGTCAGTGATAGGCCTAAGCTAATGACCAAGCAGTTTTAAATAATATAAGTCTCTGTGTGTTTACTTGGGTCCAAGTGGCTGCAGGATGGCAGGTGAGAGAGATTTGTCCTGACCACGGGCCAGGCAGGACACAGGAATACTTCAGCTACAGAAAACAAAAGAAAAAACAAAAAACAAAAACAAAAATCACCTATTGGGTAATCCAGTGGTGTCAGAGCGTCCTCACAGATTGTGCATCACCAGCATCTACTTCATCACTGTCTGGGTGATTTAAACAACAGGCATTCGTTTCTTACAGTTCTGGAGGCTTTACACTGATTTGGTTCCTGGTGGAGGCCCCTTTCTCATGTGTAGATAGCTGCCTTTTCCTCAGAAGAAGGGAGCAGGGGGGAACTCCAGTGTCCCTTTTTAGAAGGACACTAATCTATCATGAGGGTTCTGTCTTCAAGACCTAATACTTCCCAAAGCCCCATTTCTAAATACCATTGAAGCAGGGATTAGGACTTAAACATACAGATTTTAGAACACAAACAATCAGACCTTAGCTCTCACCACAATAGTTGCTAGTCTACTTGCAGTCCCCACCCATCTTCCCCAGATCTTAACAACCATTCATTTGGATTGCCAATGGGTTTGCTTGTTTGGAACCTTTCTTAATCAGTGGACTCTTAGTCTGTGACATTTGTGTCTGGCTTCTTTTACTCAGCATAATGTTTTCAACTTTCCTACATGTTGTGTGTATTCATACTTCATTCCTTTTTATAACTAAATAGTCCACTTAATAGATCATTATTTGTTGGTTGGTTTGTTGTAATTCTGGGAATTGAACCTAGGGCCTCATAAATGCTAAGCAAGTACAGTACCACTGAGCTATATTCCCTATACTCATGTTTCATTCATCAGTTGATGGGCATTTGAGTTGTTTCCATTTTGGAGCTATTAAGAGTAGTGCTGCTGTGGACATAAATGTATATAAGTTGTTATGTTGTTGCTGTTGTTTGTTTTTCTGTTTCTCATTTTCTTTATATATCTAATGTACATGGTGCTGCTTTATATAAGAATATTTCCATAAGCTATATAACATACTGAGCATATTGCCTTAAAATGTGAAATTTTGTATGCAATCATTTGCATTTTACTAAAGCCCCTCTGTGTGCTGTGCAAAGGCAGTAAAGGGCTTAGTGCTCAGGCAGCCTCAGTTTCTCTAGTTGTTCTGTGGCCAGGCTCTTGGTTTTCCTTTGAATCCCTCCATCACTGAGACAGATATTTTTAAATATTTAGCACCTGTCAGTTCCAGGCACTGACTGGACACTAGTTAAGTTGGAAACTGAATGAATGAACACATTCATGTGTGTTTTAAGCAGATAAGAGGCCTCAAGAATGCTAAGAGTGGGGCTGGAAAGGTGGCTCAGCAGTTGAGAGCCCTTACTGCTCTTGCAGAGGACCTGGGCACCCACAAGTTGGCTCACAACAACCTATAACTCCAGTTCCAGGGATCCAGTGCCCTCTCTGACTTCACTGAGCTCCTGCGTGCACATGTTGCACACACATACACTCAGATAGATAGATAGATAGATAGATAGATAGATAGATAGATAGACAGATAGATAGATAGATGATAGACAGAGAGATAGATATGTATATATATATTTTTTTTAATGTTAAGATTGAGCAACAAAGTGAAACATGTTCCTCAATGAAGTCTAATTTCTAATCCCTAAAACCAGTTGTCCATCAGGTGGGCCCAGTGTAATCAAAAGAGTAATTGTAAGAAGCATGAAGGTCACAGCAAGAAAAGGATATGTGGCGACAAAAGCAGAGGTCATTGAGAGAGAGATTTGAAGATGCTGCACTACTGACTCCCCAGGTTCTTCTGTGGAGCTTCTAGGAAAAACCATCACCGCTGACATCTGGATTTTAGGCCTCGTAAGATGGAAAGCAGTGTTACTTTTGGTCACTAGGTGATAGGGTTGTAACAGAATCCTGCAAGAAACTGGTACATTTTTAATTCATTTCCAGTGCCTGGCCCAGGAGTGAAGCTATGGTTGAGGGCAGGGATAGTGTCAAGAGGAGAATCAGACTTACCAGGGCAGGTTGTTAAGATCCTAAATTAGTGGCAAAGTTCCAGGGTATTAGGAACCTGCCCCTCCTTGTTTTTCCCTTAACTACTCAGAGCTCTTTTTTTTTTTTTCTTTCAGGCTGGATTCTGGGACCTGAAAACCACACATCACTCAAGGAGCAGGGTCTCACTGAGAAGGAATCATTCCCCATTACAGAGAGGGATGGGTTCAAAGGAGCTATTTCTTGTCATTCCATAACAGAGATAGATCAGAAAAATGATTGCCAGAGTCAGGCGCTCAAGAAGGGCCAGAGTAACATAGGGCAATTAGAAGGCCCCAAAGAAATATCAATTCAAAGTCAAAGCTATGAAAGTCTTGGACTTGGGGGAACCTGTGTTCTTGGCTTAAACACAGACCTATTGTCAGATCTTTCTAGAAGAGAACATGGCTATACTGATGGCTCACAAGTTAAAAACTCAGAACATAACCCAAACTTAGTTAGTCAACATAAAGACTCCCCAGCAACACAGCACTTTGATGACAGTGGCTATCAGAAAGCCTTTGATCAGACTATGCCCATTACAGAACTCACAAAAAGTCAGGTGCAAGATAAACCCTATAAATGCACTGATTGTGGGAAGTCATTTAACCATAATGCACACCTCACAGTGCACAAGAGAATTCATACAGGAGAGAGACCTTACATGTGCAAAGAATGTGGGAAAGCCTTCAGCCAAAACTCCTCCCTTGTTCAACATGAGCGAATCCACACTGGAGACAAGCCCTATAAGTGTGATGAATGTGGGAAATCTTTTTGCCATAGTACACACCTTACAGTCCATAGGAGAATTCACACTGGAGAGAAACCTTATAGGTGTCAGGACTGTGGGAGGGCCTTCAATCAGAATTCATCCCTAGGGCGCCACAAAAGAACACACACTGGGGAGAAGCCGTACACCTGCAGTGTGTGTGGGAAATCCTTCTCTCGGACCACTTGCCTCTTCCTGCACCTGCGGACTCACACTGAGGAGAGACCGTATGAGTGTAATCACTGTGGAAAGGGCTTCAGGCACAGTTCCTCCCTGGCCCAGCATCAACGGAAGCATGCTGGTGAGAAACCCTATGAGTGCCGACAGAGGCTGATCTTTGAGCAAACACCAGCTTTAACAAAGCACGAGTGGACAGAAACCCTCAGCTGTGACCCGCCTTTGAGTCAAGAAGAAAGGACTCAACGGAGCGATAGGCCCTTTAAATGTAATCAGTGTGGAAAATGTTTCATTCAGAGTTCTCACCTCATCCGACACCAGATAACCCACAACAGAGAGGAAGCACCACATGGACGTAGCCGAAGGCGAGAACAGCCCTGTGGACGGGGCTCAAAGCTCGTTCGGAATCCACACTCAAATTCAAGAGAGATCCCTGTGGCCCAAGCAAAGGCAGGACAAGCAAGCAGGGCACTGGCCTTGTTTGACCTTCATGAAATTATGCAGGAGAAAAACCCTGTGCATGTTATTGGGGTAGAAGAACCTTCAATGGGCAATTCTATGCTATTTGACATCAGAGAATCTACATAGGAAACTCTTCAGATAACTGTTGAGTTACTAGGTACAAACATAAGTCCACACACTGTATTGGTGGCAAGAGAAGATGGCATAATACCAGTGGTGACCTCTGTCTTCGTAAGGAAGTAGTGCCTCCCAAACACTTGAGGTTGGTGGTTCTCAAATGTATCAAACTCGGTCCCTGTTTAACAACAGACTTTTTCTTTGTTTTTCTGAGACAAGGTCTCATGTGGCCAGGTTGGCCTCGAACTCACCTTGTATCCAAGAATGACCTTGAATTTCTGATCCTTCTGCCTTCACCTCCCTAATTCTGGGAACACGGCAAGGTGCCACTATATCCAGCAACAATAGACATCTGAAGATGTTTTCTCCATTACCCTAAAATGAGTTTACCAGTCATAAAACCTCTGCACAGGCATAATGTAGAAATAACATATGACCCCTTTTTGTAAAAGATGGCAGCTAATTAATAAGAGAATGATATGTACTGAGTCAGTATGGTATCTTGCCATGTCCTCATGTGGGCCCATTTTTACCAGGTCAGTGTCCTGTAACTTTTAGACTGGTCCAAGGCATGCTGTTGTCTACAAAAATACCATAAGGGACATTACTATGCCCAAAGTGATTTTTCAGAGTAGTGATGAACTCTTATGAAAGTTTTGAACAAACAAATACTATTGCATTTGTGGGAAACTCTGCCTAAATTTGAAATATACACAAAGTAATGCTTCTTTCTATGTGAATTCAAGTCAGAATCCCAGTTCGCATTTCACACAGGTTAAGTCACACATGACTCAGTTCTGCACTTCATTGCAGCATGTGTGCCTCCTGTCCCCATTTCAATAAGTCATCTGACAGAAGCATTCACAAAATTCTACAACATTCTCTAAAGGAGTCACAGAGCCTATGAAAACCCCTATCTTGAAATATCTAGGGTTGCTGTTAGTCAGAGGTACCCATCTGCAATAATTTGTCCTCAGAGGACACTTGGTAATGTCTAGAGTCACTTTTGTCACTGCAACTTGAAGGATGCTACTGGCATCCAGGTGGAGGCCAAGGCTACTTACTGTTCAACATACTAAAGTGCCAAGGGCAGCTCCTCAATGAATTTTCTAGCCCCAAATATTAATAATACTAAGGTGGAGAAGCCTGATATAAACTCAATCCAGAGGGTTGGGGTGTAGCTCAATGGTAGAACACTTGCCTAGCATGTAGAAGGCCCTGAGTTCAGTCCCCAGTACCAGAGACACAAATAATAGACCATGTTTTCTAGACTGTAAATTGAACAAAGCTGTATTTACAGTCATGTGAATTTGTTCTTAACAAATAGAATCATGAGGGGCTGGAAAGATGGCTCAGAGGTTAAGAGCACTGGCTGCTTTTCCAGAGGTCCTGAGTTCAATTCCCAGCAATCACCTTATTATAGGTGACTCACAACCATCTATAATAAGATCTGATGCCCTCTTCTGGCATGCAGGCAAACATGCAGGCAGAACATTGTATACATAATAAATCATTTAAAAAAAAAAAAGAGAGCCATGAATTTATATATACAAAGTAGTGTTTAGTAAAGCTTTCACCATTTTGCAATATTTATATTTGGGGTGAAGAATTCCCTTATCTTTCTATATAATCTTTTAGCACTTAAAGGATGAATGATATGTTTTCACTGGACCTCCCACCCACCTCCTCACCCATGTCCTTCCCTGTATTGTTTTCATATCCATCCCAGAAAATTTTTCATTCATCTTACTGAATATATTTCTAAAGGGCTAAGACAGGTACATATAACCATAACCATATTGACCCACAGGGACAAAGCTATTTGCATAATCACACTAAGCCATCTTTTTTGGGGTTTTGCCATGTTGATGTTTGGGTAGTGCTTCTGGGCCAGAATTTGAATGAAAGCAGTGGCCTTACTTAAATAGGCCAAAAAATATTAGGAAAAGTTATTCTTTTACATCTCAAGGAAAAATACATTATTTATATCTAGCAGATACCATCTAATATCAAGTATTCAGATGTTCCTGGTTGCTTCATAAAGTTTGTATGTTTTATTCTAACCATAATCTATACAGTGTGTTTGGTTTCTTTCTTAAATCTAGTTGTGTTGATTCTTAGTCTTTTGTTACTTGAATAACTTAAATTTTGTTCCCATCCAATCCATCCTCCTTGCTTTGATATCAAGCCACTGAGCTCACTAAGGTGGTGGGGAGTGGGGCATAAGGTTACGTGACTCCCTTTGTTCTCAAAGCTCCTCTCCCTGCCCCTAACTTTGCATGAAGTCTCTGCAAGAGGACTATTGGAAAGCCTTTCTCTTGGCTGTTAATGTCAGGAAAAGGTAGACATTTTATACAGAGCAAGATATTCTAACAGCCATTTTAACATTCACAGGAAACCCTTATCTAACTGCTTTCCTCCACATGTTCTCTTAAGAAAAAAAGGGGGGTGAGGGAAGTCATCAACCTCTGTCCATGCAGTTCCTGACAAAAAGAACATCTGTTGTTATCGCTGGTTTCTTGTAGAACAAGGGAGCCCACTCAACCTAAAAGGAAACAAACTATGGAATGGGTACTACCCATAGCTATAGTCAAATGTCTGTGGCCCATGGACACGGAGTCAAATGCTCCACATGTGCAGAACAGTTGCTGTTCAGTACACTGCTTTGTGAACAGTCATCGTGGTTCTTGCCATTGTGTGGGAACTGTCCAGCATTAGAACCCATGGCAATCACAGCTTCTCACATTCGTATTTGTCTAAAACTGATGGTGTCTCCACTAAAGTATACCTGACTTCCAGGATACTTTGGATCAGCCTTTTTGTTAATCTCCAGGGTGCCCACAAGACCCTGTTGATGTCCTGAATTTGCTTCTCTGCACTCAAATTTCGCTCTGGAGTTGGCCTTCCATTTCCCTTGCCAAGTCTGACTTTTCACAGCCACTCAGTTAGATCTTGGCTTGTATGTCTTATCTGGCAGCTTTTCATTCACATAGCTAAGGAAAAAGCGTCGGCTGGCTGACTTTGTGATAGTTCTATGAAGTAGTACCATATTCTAAATGAGGAGAAGTAGGCACAGGACATATTACTAATAACCAGAACAAAGGTAACTAGACATGTCACATTTAGAAAGTCATGAAGTCAGACTTTGATATGAGCATCCAGTTTACAGTAATGTTAGAACTTCGGAGGTAGAGGCAGGAGGATCATTGCCAGTTCAAGATCTATCTGGAGTACTTGGCTGTTGGCCATAACATGTTGGGGCTCTCATAAACTTGTGTTGGGTTGACTAATACAGGGAAAGGACAAGGGAACTAGAAGTTTATATGTGCATTGCATTCTAGCCTTTTCACCTTTAGAGTTGAAGCTGTTTTACATGCAACTCATTTTGCTAAATGAACACACATTTAGGTGTACACAGAACAGCTATGACAAAGACACACTGGGGTTCCTACTCATATGGAAATTCTGGCAGG
Source organism: Peromyscus aztecus (assembly GCA_902168405.1). Classification (NCBI taxonomy): domain Eukaryota; kingdom Metazoa; phylum Chordata; class Mammalia; order Rodentia; family Cricetidae; genus Peromyscus; species Peromyscus aztecus. The sequence goes on from CABHPQ010136959.1 coordinate 15,057, forward strand.
ATGAGGCAGACAATAAACAATGAAATAAATTTTAAAACTTATGTTAATAAAAAAGAATTGAGGTTTCCATTAAACTTATTTTTTTTAACTGGTAATACTTTTACATATTTCAAAATTCCAAAAAATATAAAAGACGAGCACCTTGCCTAGAGCCGGGAGCTGTCCGTGGTTCTGAAATGTCCTAGCCCTGAACTGTCTGTCTCACTTGGTTAGTATTGGTTGGCTAAGATTGGTTAAATTCAAATAAAATGACAAAGGCTGAGAAGGATTATTGCTTAGGGCTTAGGGTTGTGCTTAATGTGAGTAAATCTCTGGATTCCCCAGCACCAAAACATAAGCCAACTATGACTGACAAGACGGCTAAGTGGGTAAAAGTAGTTGCTGCCAAGACTGAGTTTGATCCCCAGAACTCACGTGGTAAAAGGAGAGAACTGACTTCCACAAGCTGTCTCCTAACCTCTTCACTCGCATCATAGGACATACACCACCACCCACGCACGCACGCACGCACACGCACACACACGCACTAAATAAATGTGATTTTCTTTTAAATTATGTATATGGATATTTTGCCTGCTTGTATATCTGTGCAGCACTTGTGTGCCTGGTGCCTGCGAAAGCCTAAAGAGGGCACCAAAACTCCTGGAACTGCAGTTAGATGGTTGTGAGCCATCAGAGGATGGCCCTCATTCGCCTGCACCGTGCATGCTCCAACTTCCCGCGCATCCCACTCATAGTCACTTCTGTCCCAACAAACACCAGCCTGGGTTCGGTACACCCGATCCCGCATCAGGCACGCAGGCCTACAACTCCCAGTGGGGTCAGGGACTTGGCGCTGTGCTTTCTGGGACTTGTAGTACCGGTGACGCACACTGCGGCCATGTGCCTGCGCTAGGCATGTTGGGAGTTGTGGTCTCTGGTCACGAAGGCGCCTGTGTGTTCGTCATCAGGGCGCCTCCGGAATTGTCTGCTGGGAGTTCTGGAGACCGGGTGAGAGCCGGAGCCCTGGCTCCGAGGGCTGAGAGCTGCGAACGCCCACGCCGAAGCTGACGGCCTGTGAGTAAGGATGGACAGAGTGTGGGACGGACTGACTGAAGTGTGGGACGGCTGACAAACAAAAAGTGGGACTGACCGACCGGTTGTGTGTGCCCGACAGGTTGTGCGGTGTCTAATGACTGCATCTTGGCCTTGTATATCACGTCGAGTGAAGCGACGGAAAGAAATAGTTCTTTGATGGACTTTGTAGGTGGGTTGTGAGACAGAGCCGGTGAGTTTGTGACTGAGTTCAAGTGTGAGTGAAATCCTGTGTCTGTTTGAGGTGCTGCCTCCCAAGCACTGGGTGCACACCACCGACACCAAATACTTGAGCTGCTTTTATTCTTTCATAAAATATGTATTAACTGAGCTGGCCAGGGGATCCGCCTGTCTCTGCTTTCCCCTGTGCCGAGGTTATGGACCTGCACAGCCATGCTAGGTTTATGAGCACTGGGGATCCAAACTCAGGTCATGCTTACTATACACGCACTTACACGACTGAACCATCTCCGTAGCCCTGTTGAAGTTACTTTATTCGTTTGTTTTGTAATTATGTTTTTATGTGTGTGAGTGTTTGGCCTACATGTATGTCTCTGTACCCGATGCACGCCTGGTGGAAACCAGAAGAGGATGTCAGATGACCTGAGACTGGAATTACAGGTAGTTGTGAGCCACTATGTGGGTGCTAGGAATGGAACCCAAGTCCTCTGGAAGAGCATCCAATGCTCTTTACTGCTGAGCCATCTCTCCAGCCCCTAAGTAGATTTTTTTTTTAACATGTGGCACCCAAGTGACAACGTACAAGAGTCAGTTCTCTCCTTCCATTGATGTGGTTCCTGCACCTTTACCATCCCATTGCCTGCTCCCCTCTTTTTTTAACTTTATTGAATTTGTTATTTGATCATTTAATACATGTTGACATGCATTATCATTACTATAACACGCGCCCCCCCCCCCCCCCCCCCGCATCTTACTCCCATCCCTGTTAGCCTCCTCCTCCTTACAGATCTTCCCACATCATGACTGTTTTGTTTTTGAGACCTACTGAATTTAACCAGGATCATCTGTGACCATAGGTTTGAAACTCTCTGCTGGCGCTTAGTGAGTTCCTCCCTGTTGTATATTTTGTTTTGATTTTTTGTTTTTGGTTGGTTGGTTGGTTTGATTTGGTTTTTGGTATGAGTGCTCTATATGCATGTGTGCCTGAATACCAGAAGAGGGCACCAGATCCCATTATAGATAAGTGAGCCACCATGTGGTTGCTGGAAATTGAACTCGGGACCTCTGGAAGAGCAGCCAGTGCTCTTAACATCTCAGCCATCTCTCCAGCCCCTGTTGTGTATTTTGAATGCATGGAACCACTGAACATCATTCTCTGCTCTTGAGTGGGCGCTGCCATGGTCATTACACTCATCCTTTTCTGTGTGAGAATGAGTGGCTTGGTGGCAGGCACCTTTACCTGATAATCCATTTCACTGGCCCAAATAAATACATTTAAAAAGAAGCAAGGTAGGGGGCTAGAGAGATGGCTCAGTGGTTAAAAGTCCTGGCTGCTTTTCAGAGGACCTGGGTTCAATTCCCAGCACCCACATGGTAGCTCACTACTGTCTGTAATTGCAACTCCAGGAGTTTGACACCTTCACACAGACACACATGCAAGCAAAAACACCATTGCAACATAAAATAAAAATTGAAAAAAAAAACAAAAAAACAAAAGTAGTCAGGCATGGTAGTGCATGCACTGGGGAGGTGTGGGGCGTTTACCCACCACCCCCACAGCTTCCCAGAGTTTTCTTGAGTGTGGACAGCAGGAAATATTAGATAGAAGGATTTATTGCGGAGAATATCGCGGAGATAAACAGATAGAAAATAAAGGATAGCCTCGAGAGGGCCTGGAACCTTTTCCAACGGGCCCCGACTGTCTCTGCCCCAGGGTTTTTATAGAGACGCCAAGGGGGTGGAGCAAATGACCTCCTCCCCCAGCACAGCCAAGTGCAGACCATCTCAGCCACCTGCACTCAGGCCCGTGGTCCTAATCATCCTCTATGTGGATCTGCTGGGTAAAGCCACGAGGAACCCGAGAACGGCCCCCCACAGCTGGGTAAAGCCACGAGGAACCCGAGAACGGCCCCCCACAGGTCCCCCTTTCTTATTATATTAAAAAAATAACTATTAATGGCTTACAGCAAATCTCCATAGCTGTTACACCTCCCAGTATGGGAGTAGAGGATGATAAAGATGGCATTTCTCTTTTGAATTAGGTCCAAGGTGACCACAGCAGTCTTAGCTGCCTCAAGGCCTTTCTAAACCAAAAACTCTTAAGGTGACTACAAACTTAAAGAATCTCTTAGCTTCATCATTACCATTAACAGGTTAACATAAATATTGCTATAGTCACAATTCTCCCAATCTTACAACTCAAAGCAAACTCTTAACAGAACCATTTGAATTAGCATATATGGTGCTATATATAGTTAACAATTTTCTCCACTTTACAACTTTAACTCTTAATCATTAGAATTTTCCTGCTAACAGAACATAGGAAAAACTTCAATGTATACACAAACTTAAATATTTCCTTAACTCCACAAAACCAGGGTGCATTGATAGCAATAGGTTTCTGCAAACATAATTCAATCTCATAACTCCTCCTTTTCTTTATAATTTTTTAAACAAAGTCCCAAACCTAGTTAGAAAAAACCCAAACTTTTCCATTTAAACAGTTCCATTTGTAACACAAGACCAGTTCCATAATTCCATTTTTACATAAACAGTTCCTAGGTCATTATTATAAGTAAACTCGAAATTGTCCCATTGCAATTAAATCTCTATTGTTCATTTCATTTCTTAAGTCCCAAAATTCAAACGATAAATTCTGGCACTAGCCTTCCAGATATGAAGAAATCCATAACCAAAATCTTTCTGCAGATTTACCTCATTTTAAGGTCAAAAAGTTCAAAAAAGTAAATTCTGGTATCAGGCTTTCACTTCCAAATATGAAGAGATGTTTTACAACCGAAACTTTTTGCAGTTAACATTTTTAGTTCAAACAAGCATCTCTAACTTTTGTTCTCACAGACAGAGACCGTTTTTAGGCACAGCAGTATTCCAAATGGTACCGTTTCCGATGTTAGCCCAGACCCCTCAGCGCTGCGTCGATTTTCCACGGATCCCAGCTGCAGATGCCCTGTGTTGGTTCTGGCGTCCGCCATTCCTAGCTTCTTAGCGGCTTCTGGAACTCTTGAAAACCGCTCAGACTGCCTGCTTTGCAGTCTACCAGAACACTATCTTCTGTGTCTCAGGTTCTTTCACCATATACATTAAGCATAGATTGATTCACACTCAATATTTACACTTTCACTAACTCACATATAACATGTGCTTAAGCATAAACTCACACTCAACATTTACACATTTTTACAGACTCACATATAACATTAACATCTACTTATTTATACTCCTTAAGAAAACTATAGAACTACTTTAGCAAATATATTTCTTATTACTTCTTATGTACTTCTTATATTCATTCCATCTTATTATTTAAACTTAAATTTATAACCAACATCTTACAAGCTTATTACTACATGTCTTAAGACTACCTTAGATACTTCTTACAAGCTTATAACTATAGATCTATTTTACAAACTTATATAGGGTTACAATTCGCATATATTTAACTTAGCAAACATCTAAAGATTTCTTTTTCTACTTCTTACTCTTAATTATCACCACTATCTTTATTAGATTCTCTTAACTAGACAGGGAGTACGCACATCATTTCCAAAGTTTAGAGCTTGTAGTCAGCTTTGCTATACAATACTGGGATTTAGTGAGTGTTGTCGTTATAGAGTTGTAATACTTGTTGCTAGGGGACTGTACCTTCTAGGGACAAAGCCACACTCCAAAGTTGCTGAGTTCTCTCAGCCGTTCCGGACCGGCAGAGATGCACTGTCAGCAGTAGACAGTTTTTAACTAGAGGCTGTCCCTTCACCCAAATTCATAATAGCTCTCCTAAGTACTTCAATTCAGACAAACA
>CABHPQ010136961.1:0-43070 GCA_902168405.1 Peromyscus aztecus
TTAGTTATTATATTGATAATAAAAATCATATATATGGTAGAATTACAAGAAAAGGAAATCTAGTGATTTACTTCCCCATGATCCCTGTGCCTTTGCTTTCTAACTATGTCTTTCACTGTATTTTCTTATATTCTCCATCTTTGTTCATATTCACCTATTTTCTCTGAGGTCTACTATTAGCATTGAAAAATCATGACTTTGCCACCTTTGAACCTTTCCACAGGGTTTTCTTCAACCTAGGATTCCCTCTTCACACTTTCTGTAGAGCATCTGTATCCACCTCACTCACCCCTCAGATTTAGTATAATGAAGCCGGGCGGTGGTGGCGCATGCCTTTAATCCCAGCACTCAGGAGGCAGAGGCAGGTGGATCTCTGTGAGTTCAAGGCCAACCTGGGCTACAGAGTGAGTTCCAGGAAAGGCACAAAGCTACACAGAGAAACCCTGTCTCTAAAAACCAAAATATATATATAGTGCTGTATCCTTGGGGAGATTCTCACCCATATCCACCTACAAACAAGCCCCGCTTCCTTAAACCTCTTTGCTGGCTATTTTCCACAGTAATGTCATTTCATTGTGTTTCAATTGTCTTCTTCCCCTCTGTACATTACTGAGTCAAATCACGAGTAATCACACATTTGTCTTCATATTGCCTTGAGCCTGGATCCTCTAATCATGATCTGACTGAACTGAAGTTGACCTGGACAGCCAGGGCTTCAGAACTAGTACTGGAACATAAAGTCCTCGATACAACAGAGATCAATATTTCAGGTGTAAATTGAGAATTTCTGCTTTTGGTGACAATGAGACAGATGATTGGCAGTGCCACGCACTTAAGAGTGGACACTTTCCTTTCTGGTTCACCACCTTGAAGCTGGGCTGACTTGTAAATAGAGACGTTTTACCCCAATTTCACTTCCAGCCTCATCATTTCTGTTTCCCTGTTTTCTGTCAATAAAACTGAGTTGTGCTTCAGAAAGGGTTGATTCTGTGCACCAGGTTAGAGTGACCAGAGAGCATGCACAATCCAATTTCATCCAGCAATGCAATGAGATGTGAAATCGGTTTAGGAGCACATGAGCACCTTGAACAACATCCCACTGACTCATTCTCATTCACTCCCGGAATGCTTGAGCTCAGGCCCTTTCCCAAATAACTTTCCCAGGTAATTGAGCCCAAAGTGCCTAGGAACTCAGAGCTAGCAAGTAAGCAAGTAAGCAATGTCTTCTTAATCCAGGCCAAACACAAGAACATCTTGTAGTTTTGTTCCATCATTTTTTTTTAACTTTGAATTTCTTGGCCTTGATGGAACATTGTCTGTCTGACAGGGACCAGCCAAGAGATCTGTATATAAGATCTTGGAAGTAAGAATCTTCATGGCATGTGTGTATATAGAATATGCCAATCCTATAAGACTTAAGATAAATATTTATTTTTAAAAGTTGAGTAGAATAAAAAAAATATGTATAATTATATTAAAACAAGCAATGTTTATCCTGCTTATTTTCCCTTATTTTTTTTCTCCACTGGGGTATTTGTCTTCCTGCTCACTTTATTGTTTCTTTCTGTAGATACTCCTTCTCATCTTCTCATATCTTCCTCGGCTTCCTCTATGTTTGACTTTAAGCATGGAGAATTCTGCTTATGATCACATGCTGTCAGTGTGGTCCATTCACTATTGTCCTGCTCTGTATAGCAGGGAAAGACGGTGCAAAAGAACTCCATCAGTGACCAGCCCAGAGGCAACAAGTCTTAAGGTCCAGACTGGGCATGTCTGTCTCCTTCTAAATCTTGCTGTGTTCTATGTTCTTCATTTTCTCATCCTCGCCCATCTCTTTGCTTCATTCTGCATTCAAGGAATCACAGTGGATGCAAAGAAGTGGGTTGGTGATTTGACAGTTTTTTCCGCCTTTATTACCTGCTTTGCAGGGAAGGAACTGACTCTCCCTCTGGTCTAAGGCTGCTGGATAATCAGCAATCAGGGACTGCTGGTACCCACTACCGGCCCTCTTAACACAAATAAAGCTATGCCACTTTCCGTGTAGACACTCAAACTGGAAGTGATATTCTTGTGACTGCTTGGGCAGTGGGAGCTGGTCAAGAAACCATTGCTCAAAATGGTCTACTTTCTGTACAGAAGGGGACAGGCATCTTTCCACCTGAAGCCAGTGGAGAAGAAGATGTGAGTGATGACTTTGAGGACAGGGTGTCCTTGAGTTCTTACTTCCTGATTTTACCCCCAAAGAGCTTGGGGGTGATCTACTGAAAAAAAATGAATTAAACAAATAAAAACATGTAGAAAAGGATTTCTGAGCAAAATTCAGCTACTTGCAGGGGAGAATGCTGCTGCCTTTTCCTGCTAGTTGTGCATTTCCAAAGGGAGATTTATGCTGCAAGAAACAGCTTTTGGAAGTCATCTCAGGAGAAGTTCCTCTTTTTTGCCTCACTAATCAGCCCTTTTGTGCTGTCTGGGTCCAGTGACAAGTCACATGGAACCTGCTGGAAAGCTATTTTAAACCCCTGTTTTGGGTGCCAAATGTATAGGAGGCTAACACCTGACAAGGGAGGTCACCGTCACTCACCTTGCTGTTCCCGGACTGGCCTCGGTGATTCAGTACCCTTGGCTGTGCCAGGTATCCAAGCTCTTCAGCTTCTTTTTTTTTTATTCTTTTTTAAAGGGTTTCTTTGCTAATTGTAGATTCCAATAACTCTGGAGAGTAAATTAGGGCTCCTTAATGTGACCAGTACTACTAATGCCACTAAGTTTCTGCTGGAGGGAGGCACCAAGAAACCTTCATAATAACAGCATTTCATTACTTTCTTTTTCCCTGGGTTTTATTCTATTTTTTAACACTTTCATGGTTTCTAGAATTGCTCCTGGGAATCATCCTGGAATGCTGGATGTTAGTGAGTTCTACTCTATGCAATTATGAAACAAAATTTATCTTTCACAGGATATCATTGATCACACTGCTGATACAAATGAATTTTATGATTGTTGGAAAGAATGCAGTATTTCACAGCAACTCATATTTTGGATCTTTAAAAAAAAGAAGTCATTTAGAAGTAACTGGGAAATATGCCCTTGGCCTGGGGAGAGGAATGCTGACTCCAAACCTTTTATTTTGCTATTAAAACCTTGGCTGGAAAGTATGTTTTAGTAGGGGAATGTGAGCCACAGCATAACAGCCAGTGTTTGGCATAGGAAACTCATGCAGTTTCCTGGCGATTTTTTCTAGGCTAAACCACTCATTTTAGACCTTCTGACTCAGTGTTGCATTCCCCCCCCCAACTTCTTCAAGAATCATATATAGGCTTTAGAATAAAGGTAAATCAGAGCTATAGGGCTTTATCAGTCAGAGTCCCTGTAGGAAACAGATGGCAAACTTAAATTGGATAATTTCAAAGGAATTTAATAGAATTAAAAAAAAACATTTGGACAGGAAGCAGTGGGTAAGGAAATCACAGGGGACAGTGGGGTGTCCTGAGGCTAATACCATGAAGAAGCTGTTAATACCTCTAGGTCTAAAGTGGGTAAGGGGAGGGAGCAATTACCAGCAGCCAGAGAAGGAGGGAGTTGTGAATAGGCATTCTCTGGTAACATCTGGGATTGATGGCAGAAGACCACAGCAAGTACATGGAGCTGCTGTGGAGTGGGAACCAGGGAAAATAAAGCCTGCACTTTATACTCCACCCATTTCAGATCTTTCAGCAATGTTCTTCTGTAATTGACCTCAACTGAAAGCCAAGAGGTAAAGCTGGCACTCACAGAGTTCACATGGGCAACCTCCAAGGCACAACACATGAGCATCTGAAGCTAGGTGATATTGTGTGCAAACAGAGGACATCCAGCAAAATAAATAAATAAATAACCACTGGGCTTCATATAACTTTTCACCTTCCTTAAAGAGAGAGAGGCTCTTTGCCCTATTAAATAGAGTAAATGAGCAAGACCTTTAGTTTTTGTTCATGTGTGTGTGTGTGTGTGTGTGTGTGTGTGTGTGTGTGTGTAGTATAACAACATTACTATGTTTCCTTCAGCAATCATTGAAAACGTATGTACAATAGAATTGTCATGTGAAAAAAAACCTGGAATTTATTCATTTTCTGGAATGCTGGCAGTTGATATTTATGCACCTAGAACTTTCCTCATCATAAAGATATGGTTAAATGATCCCAAAAGATATAAGCTGAGTCATGCATAAGACAGTTAAAGACCTCCCTTATAGATTTAACTAAAGAAAAGTCAAGAGAACGACTTGGTGAGTAGTTGTCAGTGGCAATACCTGTCATCTAAACACCCTACTGCCACCTACGCTACAACAACCCAGCAGCCCTGGGCCTTAAAACAGGGTTTAAAAGACAAATGCATATTGTTGGTTGGCGATGTGGAAGACAGGTGGTAGAGCTACCCAATAACTTTCTCTAAATTACTAGAGGAGTGGGGTACTTTCCTTCACAACTAATGATCACTGGAAAGAAAGGAATGCTTAAGAATATAGAGGCTGCTGAAGATGAACTGCCTGTTTTGTAGTTTTGCCATAGGCTGGCCCTGAATCAACCTTTACGGTCCATAAATTCTACTAACAGCCACCTAGGTAGACAAAAGCTATTCTCAGATACCTAACATTGACACCTTCTGATTCTATCAGGCTCAAGCAGGGACACCAAAGCCTGGTCAATTCCATTAATGCTAGGAGAGATGGACACTCCTGGCTCTGAACTCCACGATGGCATTTAAGTCATCTCAAACTCAGACACGGGACCTATTGTCTCTTCATGATTGTGAATACACGGGAAAGGGTTCTGTACTGGGCTCTTTCTAGAACACCAATCCTTAATAAAGTAGGCCCAGCAGAGACCTCACTGAATTCATCCCTGCACTACTGGTCATGCGTTCCTCCCTGGATGTGCCGTGGCCCAGTCTATTTTTTATTTCTGTATCTTTTATACTTCATGTGTTGCTTTATTTCACAGTGGATAAAACAGCATAAAGTTATTGTGTAACATAATGGGGTGAGGCCTTGAGATTTCATTCTGGTGCTGCACTGCTAAGCCTATGATCAGATGATTTGTTAAGTCGCGCTAAACCTCAGTTACCACCTTAAACTGGGAAGGATGACAATGCCTAGTTAAAAAAAAAAAAAATGAAAGAAGTCACATATTTTAACATATACTAGGTGCTAAATAAACACTTTGATTTGATACTTTTCTCTCCCTTTTCAGTGATGATGTCAAAATAGCTTGTAAGTAGATTCATATTTGTTCACTTTACTCATAATTTAAGTGAAATGGCTTGGTTTGTATCCTATTTCTTCTGATGTTTCTAATTTATAAGCTATAATTAAATCACGCTATTCAGAGAGAAGGGTGGTGCTTTGAGCATTATGCATGGTGATCTTACTCTCATTTAGTGGATTTCAAAGTCCCGGGTATGATTCACCATTGCTTAGCGCTCCACAATTGTGCTATATGAAAACACCCATTCCTGAGCAGATTGGTCACATTCTGGGACATTGTGTTTGTTGACTCTTCGCCAAGTTCTATAAAGAAGGAGCACAAGGGACAGAGACTTCAAGATGTATGCATTTGTCAGATGCACCGAAGGGTTGAAAGGAGCCTAATCATCGGGAAGTGCTGTCATTGATCCTGCACTCTCTCAGTGAGTCACCTCACCGTGGCTGTCAAGGCACTTGTATTCAGCAACATCATTCATAAATTCACCCTTCTGTAGCCATTATCAAGAGTTTGCCAAATGCTAAGTGCTAGGTCAGATTTCAGAAGTACGGAGATACCTAAATGCATACCTTTGTAATAACTCACCATGCATGGATAATGATAGAAGAAAAATGGGGCACAGAAATGTAAACAAAAAGTTAAACTATTCAGTAACAACCAGGAGATGTTAACAACGCCACCCCACCCATCCACACCCACACACACTAATTGCTTGGAATATGAAGGGTTTCAATGAGGAGAAGACATGGGGTAGGCTTTGTAGAATAAAGTGGATCTCTATGGCGAGGCAAAAAGAACAAAAGGAAAATATCCAAGGGTACCACAATGCTTGGGGTGTTCAGGACATAGCATGCGATCAGTTTCAAACAGAACAGAAGAACCACGGATATCAGGCCTGAATAGTCAGTTGAGAACAGAATTATGAGCTTTGAATGCCCTGACAAGGATGTTTGACTTCACCCTGCAGACTAGAGTAGCTAAACATTTTAGATGATGAGTGATAGGATTAGAAGCATATTTTACAAAGGAAGCTAGAAGCCATGATGAAAAAATTAAGTCTGCTTCTCCTATAGAAATATTTGCCTGGGTGCAAGATTTTCTGTTTTGGACAAACACACAGCCTTTCCTTTCTCCAACTCATTTGCAATGCATAGCATTGTACAGCTTCTGAGAAAGGATCATAATCTTCTCAGTGTATTCGTTGGGAGAATAGTCATCAGTACAGAACTGCTAGTGGTGGATTTCCTCGAGGGCATCAGATGATTTTTCTGACTTGCTCAACTGAAAAACATATCCCGAAGGACAGGCACTGCATTCCAACATTAGTTAAATATCTGAGCAGAGCTGCATAAGAAAGAATAAATAAAACTGGAGTTATTTCTCAGCCATTTGCAATGGGAGATTATCTGAACAACTGCGACCTAACTAGCCATTTGATCAACTGCCTGACTGTTGTGTGAGTGAGCCCCTAGAATCACCACTGTATGTTGCCTACAGCAGGAATGCTATATGGAAGAGGAGAAAATTGGGCCTTACTAAGGTTTGTCTTTATTTCAAGTGTGTTTGGGCTCTGTTGCTATCTGGATCACCCCCATTTTCCCCTGCAAACTCTGGAAGCACAGATTATTTGGATAAATGCATGAAAAGATCAGACAGTCATGCACAAATGCTACAACTCCCCAGCCATGACAATTTCCTTCCAGGGTTGGTCCTGAAGAAGTATTTGATGCTGCTGGGAACTGGCTGCCTCTGTCTGTTTTCATATCTCCACTATCTCCAACCTCAGCCAGGGCTTTTGAGCTCTGTCCCCCATTTAATCTTTGCCTTCCCACCTAACAACACCCACTATTGTGTGCTAACAGATGTCTGAGCAAAAATTAGCTGTGGTGTCCGAATCAATTCGAAGGGAGTTCTGTACAAGAACAATTACTCCATAGGCTATTTGAGCTATACTTTTTTTCTATTCCTTTTAGCCAAAAGTGAAGTTGTAGAGTCCAATCTGAGCTTCCTGACTCCATATTTTCTACTTCCTGGCAGTCTACCTTGGTGCTTAATGTGTCATGATTGGACCACCAGATGCGGATGTCTCTACCAGGTGCATTTCCAGCAACCCAGTTAGAAAGAGGGCTGCCTCATCACAAAGGCAATGGAGTCCAGAATAAAAGTCATGTCAGTTTAAAAAAAAATCACTTGGTGTATGCTTAAAATTTTAAGGGAATTTGTGTTAACAGACTTGCTTCATATGACATTTTAGCAAAAGAAAGGCAGTTGCAAAGCTGGAGAATGACTACAGCATACTGCAGCCCATGCAAAGGGCTTGCTGTTCTCTCTCTCCCATCTTCTAAAAGAAGGTCCAAATCAAATGCAGTGTGAGCAAGTGGAGTAAACAGCCTCTGAAGTCTGGGACATGGCATTTCAAATTGTAGGCTGTGCCCCTCTCAGTGAACCCTGAACCAGAACCTGACTCTTTGCCTTAAGAAAGTTGCTGTCTACCCCAAAGTATAATCTCTCTTTCAATCTTAAGTTTTTTTTGTGCAAAGCATGTATAAATAATAATATAAATGTCATAGTGGTGACTAAATAAAATATTCTTAAAATTAGCCCATTTCTACAGTACATGATAGCTGTGTAAACACCAACCTTTCCATTCATTTTCTCAGAAATACTGGAATAATATTCAGTTCATGAAGAATTCTGCACTTTTGTTCTAAGTTTGCTTACTCCCCACCCAAGAAAAATCTCCCTGAGATTTTTGTGGGTTGGTGCTCCTTTTTCTGTCCTTTTCCCCATGTTTCCCATTTATTCTCAAGTTATGACCACCATACTGCCAAACGCTACCCTTGTCCCCACCCTCCCTCCTGACCCGCTTCTTCCTCTTCAAAGACACTCGCTATGGCATCTGTGTACTATCTGTTGAGGAAACGAATGCTTGTTCTGCAAACTGGTCCAACACTCATAACAGAAATTAATAAGAGAATACCAGAGAGAATAAAGTGCAATATTTAGAGAGAGCTGTAAAAAGCTAATCTGTTTCCTCTTCCATTTTGTGTGCCCATATTCACATTTTATCTTGCTTTGGGTAGAAGATGCTTCTGAACTCTGAGAATCACTGTCTTTATGCTGCTCATAACCCTTCAATACCGCACTGCTTATTTATGTATTCCGTTTTACAGCTAACACCCTTCATGAGGCCCACCTCGGGCAACCCATGTATATGGAATGATCCTATTTTGAAGAGCTTCAGACTTTTACTAAAAAGTCTTTTTAGAAATGGCAGCCTTTTTACCCCTCTTCCTTTCATTCTAGAAATTTAATCATCTCTGTAAGGCATGTAGTCTTTCAGGGGCAACTTCCATGGCTAGGGGGAGGTAGGAGACACAGAGAAAAATGAAAGTGTCTCCACAAAGCTACTCAGCCCCCTCCTACACACATAGGTTTGTTCCTATTACCCTCCTGGGGAGCCTTCTAGGTCTGGCCAACCGGGACTCTAACAGCTGATGATTGTCATATGTGAACAGGCTTCTAATCTCAAACTAGTGTGATTCGTTTTAGCATCCTAATGATGGCTGGCTTGCTTCGTTTGCATTAGCTTTTTGTTGTTGTTTCTTCCGTACAGTCACATTCATATTTTAGGCTGCTAGCTCGATCAGAAATAGAGACCTGTCAGGCTCCCCGTTTCAGCTTGTCCCCCCTTTTAGGCATGAAGAAGCTCCCTATGAACACACAAACATCACACTCAGCTCTGTCAGAGCAGCTTCATGGCCACATTTATCAAAATTATCCCAGAGTCCCTTGCAGAGACGAATATTAATAGGGTTCATTTAAAATCAAGAGTGTTACTAATGCTTTTTTCTATGTGCTAAATGGGAGGAAACAAGAATTACACAAACAAAAAAATAAGGTAGGGTTGTTAGAATAGTTAATAAGGCGAGGTGAAGTCTCTGGGCAAGGAGAAGGAATGCTGAGCTTTCAAAACTCTCCCCATATCAATTTACATACTATTATTCCCATTGCTCTCCATCCAGAAAGGAAAGCAGCGTTTCTCTCCATACACAACACACTGGCAGGTAATCAACCCAGAACATTCTCCCTGAGTGCATTCTGTCTGTCCATCTACCTGTACATTCTCTCTTGCTAATACCTTCATTAAAAGGAGAATAATGTTACCTCTCCCTTATGCTGGTAAAGAGGGCTCAGGGAGGAAGAGCTATTGCATGCATAAGCATAAGCACATTAAGAATGGACGTTTCGCACCTTCCTCTCCAACACACACAGAGTCCTTTGAACACAACAGGCCCGGTGTTGTTGGTAGGTCTGCTTTACAGCAAGCTGGCTGAGTGGTATTCCTGGTAAGTTTTGTTGGATAGCACTTCACACTGTGATGTTGCTTCTATGCCCAGGAAGTGCCATTCTGTCACCTTGTTCTAAGGTGCCATCCATTCTGAGTCACATAAATAGTGGTGTTGCTCCTTCTGCAAGGAGAAGGGACTCGGAAGCAATTTTCCTGTGTCTCTTGCCATCGCTGACTTAAATAATAATTCTAATTGCTCCTTCCCTCCTATGCCACATTCCGTAATACAGAATTGCTGTGGGATGTTGTTCCGTAGGCTGTGAATACATGTTGCTCTGATTGGTTGATAAATAAAATGCTAATTGGCCAGTAGCCAAGCAGGAAGTATAGGTGGGGCAAACAGACTGGGAGAATTCTGGGAAGAGGAAGGCTGAGTCAGGAGTCTCCAGACAGACACAGAGGAGGCAAGATGACAAGGCAGAATTGAGAAAAGGTACCAAGCCACATGGCTAAACATAAAAAAGAATTATGGGTTAATTTAAGTATAAGAGCTAATCAGTAATAAGCCTGAGCTAATGGCCAAGCAGTTATACATAATATTAAACTTCTGAGTGATTATTTTATAAGCAGGCCACACAACTGCAGGGGCCTGGCAGGACTGGAGAAACCTTCCAACTACACAGAATGTAAACAGAATGCCTGCCTTTGAACCTTGCATGCAAGCATGTAACTGTTGCATGATAACTTTTTCCTAGGTAAATGCAGCACACAAGTCTGCTCACCCCAGATAGGGAACACAGGACAGACGAATGTACAATACCACTAAAGACCAATTTGGTGAACCAATGAGTTTTATTGGGGTTACTTACGGAAATATGGGTGAGAGGTCACTTACAGGAGCAGAAATGACACAAAGACAGCTGCATCACCAAAGCCCACCCTAGCATGGGTGACAGCTCGCAAACGGAGCACACTGCACAGCCTGCAGGCAGCTTAACATGTTGGAGAGTGTCCTTTTCAGGTGCCTCAACTGGTCTAAACCTCTTCCAGGCAGCTCGGCTGGTTACTGCTTCTTCCCAGCAGCTGGTCTGCTCTCATTCTTCTTTGCAGCTTTTCTCATCTGAGAGTCTTCTTGGTAACGCAGATTCCTTCTGTCTGAGGGATACTCTCAGCCTTTACTTGCTTACTCTGACAGGGAGAGGCCTAGTAAATCTAGTCAGTTTC
This sequence comes from Peromyscus aztecus, assembly GCA_902168405.1. Taxonomy (NCBI): domain Eukaryota; kingdom Metazoa; phylum Chordata; class Mammalia; order Rodentia; family Cricetidae; genus Peromyscus; species Peromyscus aztecus. The sequence continues at coordinate 10,753 of CABHPQ010136961.1, forward strand.
AGGGACTTCCTAAATCTATTTTGAGTTATTTATCTCCCTTCTTAAGAAACTTCCTGAAGCTATTTTGAGTTGTTTCCCTTCCTGTTTAAGGCCTTACTGAAGCATAGAATGTTCCAATCCAGGAAGACACTGTTGCACAACAGTATCTTAGAAAAGTTTTCAATTGTTTTGTTTTTCAAAATAAGGTAATTGATTGTTTTGTTTTTCAAAAATAATGAAGTGGCTAGAGATAAATGATTAATATATTTTTAAAAATAAAGGTAATAAGGCCGGGCGGTGGTGGCACACACCTTTAATCCCAGCACTCGGGAGGCAGAGGCAGGCAGATCTCTGTGAGTTTGAGGCCAGTCTGGTCTACAAAGTGAGTTCCAGGAAAGGCGCAAAGCTACACAGAGAAACCCTGTCTCGAAAAACCAAAAAATAAATAAATAAAGGTAATAAGTAAGACTGTTCTTTATCACCTTTTAATTAAGTAAAACAGCATTTCAAGTAAAAGAGTTTAAGATTCTATTTGGAGCTGTTAAAAACTTGACTCAATAGTTAATTTTATTTTTGGACCAAAAACACATGAGTAATTAGACTTTGGGGTCAAAAGCTCTATTGTGTGAGCTGCAGCTGTGCTTCAGAAGGACAGGTCAGGCCATTTCAATCTCCCTGGAGACTGGTAGATCACAGTGTCCTTCTTTCATTGATCAACACAGCACTTTAGAGCAGCAGTTTCTGAACAAGGACAGTTCTGGTGGTCCCCACCATGGGGATACTAATAATAGTCACTATATATAGATGTCAAATGACAGGAAAACTCTCTTAACAAAGAATTGTATAGTGACAAATGAATTAAATAGTGGCAAGATGAAGAAGGCCTACCACAATGTAAAGGAGTATAAATTCTCTGATAAGATTATGGATAGAATTATAGAAAAGTATAATTGAATCCAGATCATTTGGAATCTCTAGTTGGGGAACATAGCATTTATATAGTTTTCACTGTTAGAGTGTATTTCCCATGCTAGCAAGATGACTTAGCTGATAAAGGTACAGCCCACGATGGAACAGGAAGATCAGCTTCCACAAGTTGTTCTCTGATCTCCATATGTGCACCCAGGCCTGTGTGTGTGTGTTCATCAAGCATGCATGCTAAAATACAGACATTATACATATATGCTACAACAATAAATGCAATTTATAAATTAAGAAGAAAGAACATCCCCCTTGTTCAATATTGTTATCTTTTGCAACCAAGCATCCCTGTTTAAGACACATTCCGAGGGAACAAATGAAAGATAGCATTCTACCAGATATTCTGAAATTTTTTCTAAAGCATTTATTTAGTGTGTATGTGTACTGTGTGCACCAATAGCAGTGCCAAGGCACATGTTTAGATGTTAGTGATAAATTTGCAGGAGTGTGATCTCTCTTTCTATGTGGGACCCAGTGGATAATCATAGGTCATCAGGCCTTTACCTCCTGAATTATCTCACTGGCACCAGGTTAGTTCATTCTGACCTCTTAATACATTGGCAAATATGGCTAAAGAAAAGGGCACCCAGCGTATGTTGTCCATTCTTTTATTGGTCTTGACAATTCTGACTGGAGTAAGATGAACTGCCAAAGTACTTTAAATGTGCATTTCCCTAATTGATAAGAAAACTGTTTAAGATACATATTAGCCACTTTTATTTCTTCCTTTGAGAATTCTTTGTTCACATATGTAGCCCATTTTTAATTGGGTCATTTATTCTTTTAGCTCTTTGTATATACTGGATATTAATCTTTTTTCCCAGCAGTGTGTGTGTGTGTGTGTGTGTGTGTGTGTATAAGTGTGTGTAACAATAATAATTAAAGAAGAGATCATAAATTTAAGAGTGGGCAAATGGAAGGGAGAGAAGTAGGGGTGGAAATTATGTAAATACAGTGTACACATGGAAAATTCTCAATTTTTAAATAAATTTAAATAATAAAAACAAAAACTAGAGTAGAGGTTAAGTGTAAAGGGAATTTAGTCAGATGAAATGTAGTCCAGGCTACTTTCTCATCTATAAATTGTATATACTAATGGCATACATTTCCTACCATCACAAAGAATATAAAATGAATTAACATGCAAAATAGTAACTTCACAACAAGCATTAGATATTCTTATACGCATCACATCTTATCACAGTAGGGATGAAAGAACAATGTGACAGTTTCATGCATGCTTCAGAACAGCAGGTAGACTTTTCAGTAAAAGTCTTCTTCACCACTTAGCATTACCCATAAGCAAAATGTGCAATTAACTTTAACATAAATGCATTGTATAATGTGGGTATACATTGTGTACTGTAGCATCATGTTGGGCTCTATGTTAAGAGAAATTATGTAAGGAAAAGAAGCACATATTAATCCATCATGTATATCTCAAGGCAATAACCACAGAGAAAATGACTGCATACTCACAAAGTTTCCAAACAGGTTGTTGTATAGATTGAAGTATTTCTTTAAAAAGTCTAGATGTGCATTAATAAACTTTCGTGACATCTGATGTATGTGTGTGTGTGTGTGTGTGTGTGTGTGTGTGTGTGTGTGTCTTTACTTCCTTTAGTTGAATTAAAATAAGATGACACCAGGAGAACTGTGGCTATAGAATGCTGAGAGTTTATCAAACATTGGGTTCTACCACCATTTCTATTGCTTAATGCTTTACGATCTGTTACCTCTCTTGTATTATCAATTGTCACTTCAAAACTGAAATATCTAATTTTTGTTCCACTCCACTAAGCAAGGAGGCACAAGCGGCCCCATTCAGTTGTTTATTTTTTAAATGACTGAATTTGGCTATTGATCATATTCATCAGCCTAAGCCCAGGAACCTTTGATTTCCTATAGGAGGGGAGACTTCCCTGAGATCAGATGTGTTTCATCAATCTTTAACTGAACCTTGAACATATTTGATAAATTGACATTCATTAGCCAGGAACTATGCAATTCAGAAATCACTTATGTGTTACACATCCTTCCTTTGATCATCTCCCAAGATCAATTTGCCATCCTATTGGTTAGATTAGGCCTTCAAAACACGTTCTAGACATTTTAGAGTCCAAAATGAAGTGAACACGGAGAGTCTATAATGATCAACTGTGTACACAACAAAGATGTTTGGATAGGCACCGACATTATTTTATTTTGATGGATGTCATCACTTTATGTGTAATTGCTAAATACAGAAGAAAAAAAGTGACCAATAAGATAAGAATGTTAGGTCACCAAAATAAATAAGGGCTAGCATGTAGATCGTGAAGAGTATATACATCTCAAAGTTACAAGTATTTTATGTAGCAAGGAAATGACTTTTTCTTCTTCTATGTCCAACTGAGCTGTGCCTCGCTAACAGTCATTTTTCCTTGCTTATCTAAGACAGGAAGTTGGACACCTATCACGTCCCTCCATCTCCCTTCAATGAAGACAGATTGGTCTCATCAGCCTTTCCATTCTGAATTCTTCTCCTTTGACCTATATCTTTTCAGTTTTATCAGGATAGTGTGTCTGTTGTGGGGGAGGGCTGGATTCTGCCCCATCTATGGAAATGCTGGTGTGAGGTCAGAGTCACACTGTTTTACCTAAGAACTTCCTTCTTTTCAACTCTGTTTATCTGGGTGGAACAAAGCCATACAGACATACAACAACGCCTTTCTCTTTGGGGTTGACATTCTACCGCATAGCAAGCTTTCCTTTTGCTGCTTTATAATTCCACCTCCAATAATCTTTTTAAAATACGGGGATTAAAAAAAAATCCTAAGAAAGAATCAGGGTAAAGAGTGGCTGTTACCTGGAGCATAAGGCCTCCAGAAGAGACAGGACTTTGCTAACGCAAGTTGAGGGCTAAAGGGAAGACTTTGAAAGGTGAACCTTAGAGAGACAAGCTGGCCATTGAAAACTAAATTGCCAACTTGCCTCCAGTGAACAAATGCACCTGCCATTCGCATTGCAGCCAATTTGCTGTTGCTACTTTTATCTCTCTCACACAGCATGCTCCAAACTCTCAAAGGCTTTCCTGTGCCTCTTTTTGTGATGCCCAAACCAGCAGGACTTGAAGATAGAGGCTTCTGCGCATGCATTTTATTCCCACTCTTTCCCACTCATGTTAAAATAAATTGAGACAATAATATTCATAAGGGGAGTAAAGTTCTAAGGGGCTGAAGCCCTTCCTCCAAATCCCAGTGTCACTGGGAAATGAGCCAGCTTTTCAAGATGGTGCACGGCATCTCCATGAAACGCAGCCACTGGAGCCTAGTCACCAAGGGAGAGAACTCTCTGTGATGTGAGCACATGATGGAGGTGAGAATTAATGCATTTAGGCCTACTCACAGAGAAGAAATAGCAGCTTCTGTAAGAAGTCCTCCTTTAAAGGATGAAATGCTAAAAGCCAGGTCTTAGCCGCTATATATTTTTTCCATATGCAAAAACGTTTGCTAATGAATGATCATCATGTGACTGTTTTCGTCATATAAACAGGAGGAAGAAACATCGCCCCATAAAAAAAAAAAAAATCCCAAATGACAAATGTAGATTTGATTATATAAAAACACCTAGTTTAATCCTTTCCAAAAGATTTAATTATTTCAACACATAGCACTGCTGAGCTTTCACAATAGCTTACGTTTCTCAGCCCCCAGTGATGCTTCCTGTTACAGACTTCTGATTCTCCATGCCTGGTCCTTCTCTGAAGATACCTCTATACATTTAAATATAGGTTCTTTCAAATGCTGCCAAGGAAGAAAGAAAGACCTTGGGACTGTATCACGTGTGGCTCTTTCTTCCCTCTCTCTTGAAAACCTTAAGTAAAAGCTGTATGTGGTATTCTAATGCTGCTGTAAGAATGGCTATTTTAATTGTACAGAAGAAAAGTTACTCATTGTGGTTTCCCAATCATCTGTAGCCCTTGCCTAGTATAAGGGAAGATCTCAGTCTTTAGTGTTATGATAGAGAGAAAATGAGAGACATTTGAGCAACAGTTTTATTCTGCTTTACCACCCCCCCACCTTTGCATTTCTGACTTGCTCTGCTATCTTTACGCTTAGCCAGTGAATAGCCTTCAATTAAAGGTGGAAGTGCTTAAGCAACTGCAGCATATATCTGAGAGAAGGAAAACCAGGCTCAACTCACAAGAGAGCATATGAATTACAAATAGGAAAAAAAAAACCACATCCAACATACTCCTCCGGTGCAACATAAATACAATTTAAAAGCTTCAGGCTACTCTACAGAGGTGTCTGAAATTAAAGCTAATAAAAGTTGGTCACCTGTTACCTCTCAAAAATTTATTTACAAAGATGATTCCTCTGACCTTCACTGATTCATTCATTTGTGGGTTTTAGTTTCTCCATTTCTTGCAGGAAAAAAAATATTTTAAATATCTTTTTTTCACAATCCTAATGCAGGGACATTGTTACAAGGTAGTCACAATTTGGATAATGCTTCCTATACACCAGGCATCATGTTAATAATTTCATATGACTACCTTGTGTAATATTTCTAAAATGTGATGAAGTTAATTTTTGCATTTGGCATGTAAGAAAATCAAATCAATTTGTTTCCAGAGGGCTTGTCTTGATTGGGAGGGTAGGTTCTTGGGGTCTTGATTAAAGAATTGAAAAGCCACACACAAGTGGCAAAGCCCCAAAAGTTTTATTAAAAGAGAAAGTGAAAGATATACTGTGAGCAGCAAGCCACTTGAGTTAGAGTCATCCGGAGAGTGATTATTGCTTGGGGCTTCCTTTAATGGGCTCCAAGAGAAAGAAGAGGTAGTTGCTAAAAGCCATAGTGTGTGTAATTTTCCAGTCTTCTCAACAGTCTTGGGTTATATAAGCCTTGCTTTCCTGTGTATTTCCATGATGCATCTGATTTTAATCATATGCACACACAATTATGCACAGGCATAAGATGGTAAATAAAAAAAATTTCCTCTAAAGGTTCAATGAGAGAAGAGTTTGTTTTACTTTGCATGGACCCAGGCAAATTATTTCATTGCTTGAAGGGGAATACACATGCAACTCAAGGTAGGTAAGGGTCCTAGGTGCCTAGGTACATTGTTAGGAGAGAGGTGTGTGTATAGCCCAAACCAAGTAGAGTCGCAGGTTGCAAAACTATCTCTATGCTTGCCTACCTCAAAATGAAAACTAAATGCCTAGTGAAGTAGGAATCCAGGATTCAAGACCAGTTCTAAAGCCCAGTGTCTAGTCACTAAATTATACACTGTAAATATATATTTAAGGAGTTGGTCTACTTGCTTCAAAAGTGTCAGAGTTAATCCTTTGCATGAACCATTTATCATACTCAGAGATTTTATGCTAGAACCTTCTTATATTTATGAACATATATTAGTGAAACAACCACAGGACCCTGTGGTCTACCTCAGGCAAAGATGCTAGCTAATTTTTTAAGTTTTCTTCTCAATAGAATAAGCTTATGCTACTGGAGTTTGGTAAAATCTTATAATATTGGAATCTCTCAGTAGGGTATCTCTCTCTCTCTCTCTCTCTCTCTCTCTCTCTCTCTCTCTCTCTCTCTCTCTCGTGTGTGTGTGTGTGTGTGTGTGTGTGTGTGTGTGTGTGCTTAGTCTCTAAGTCCCAAGTTGCTATTATGACATATGCTAAGCCAAATACAACTGAACAATCAAGGGACATATTCTATGAGCCTGACATAAAAGTCAATCATGTCACCATACAATCATAATGATTTTGTTTTCCTTTTGTGCCTTTGGAAAAAAATCACCAAAACATATATTCCTGATATTGCTATTCTGAATTGAGTGGGACACAATTTCAAAGCGGTTTTAATTTGCATTTCCCTAATGGCTAAGGATGCTGAACACTTTTGCAGAAATTTATTGTCCATTTGGTTTTCTTCTTTTAAGAACCATCTGGTCTGTTCAAGATCAATGGCCCATTTGTGATCAAGTAACAGTATTTAATCTTTGCAGCTCTTTATATATTCTACAGATTAGTCCCCTCTCTGACATATAGTAGGTCTCTTAATCAAGGCTACTATTGCTTCCACAAAACACCATGACCAAAAAGCAAGTCTGAGAGGAAACAGTTTATTCCCTCTTTTCAGACACCTCTAGTTTGTGTGTCAAGTTGACATAAGACTAGCCAGCACAACTGACCCCTTGTCAACTTGACACATAAACACATCACTATTAAGCCATAACCTTTCCTTTCTTATTCATCCCCAAGATCTCACATTAAAAACATAAATAACATAGCACAGTCATAATCTGAACCAAGCACAACCAAACTCCAACAATATAAATATCTCAATGTCCAGTTATCTGGGATTCACTCATGATCTTCTGGGCTCCTCAGAGGAGCTTGAGTCACTTCTCCAGCTCTGTCTTCTGCAGCACACATAGCTTGTCTTCTAGGCTCCAGCTGGCCCTACTCCACTCCTGTAGCTGTTCTTGGTGGACATCCCATGGTACTGGCATCTTCAAAATAATGGGTTCTTCTGTTGCAATTAGGCTGCACTTTCACCAATATCCTCTCATGGGCTCTCTTCATGGTGTCAAGCCTCAACTTCTCTGCATGACCCCTTCAGTCAACTACCACTGAGGCCACCTTCACCAAAATCCTCTCCTGGCCTCTCACAGTGCCAATCCTCAGCTCTCCATGTCTCTTCGTGCCTTCAAAACTATTAGCACCTGGGTCTTACACTCCCAATCTCAGCTACCAGTGTGAAGTACAACTTTAGTCACCTCTAGAACACACCTTCTGTGTGCTGAATCTCAGAAAACACTTCCCAGAAGATTTCACCTCAACACTGCTGGTATCTCCTTAATCACCTCTAAATTCTCAGTTCCTGCCAATCAGCATTGAGTATCCTCGTAAAGCAAAGGTTTCAATTTAGTAGTTCTGGTTTCTTGCTAATGACAGTTAATTCTTCAGACCCTGCTAACCAGAATGACAATATCTTAAATCAAAATAGCAAATGGTCCTGACAGTCTTTAAACTTCCTTTTGCAACTTCACAAGCAACTCCATCCTCTGCATTGCCTTCAACATTCTTATCTCCCAAATTTCCACAGGACATCACACTGAGATCTCAAGACTCAATGGCGTTTCTAGCTCTCATTTCCAAAGTCCTTCCATAATTCTCCGAAAAACATGACCAGGTCTGTCACAGCAATATTCCACTATGGTGGCACCAACTTGTTTTAGTTAGGGTTACTATTGCTGTGACAAAACACCAAGACCAAAAAGCAAGTTGGGAAGGAAAGGGTTTATTTTACTTGGAGTTCCATATCACTGTTCATCAAAGGAAGTCAGGACAGGAACTCAAACAGGGCTAGATCCTGCAGGCAGGAGCCATGACAGGTGCAGATTACTGGCTTGCTTACCATGGCTTGCTCAGCTTGCTTTCTTATAGTACCCAAGACCACCAGCCCAGGGATGGCACTACCCATCATGGGCTGGGCCCTCCCTCTTTGATCACTAATTGAAAAAAAAAATGCCTTGAAGCTGGATCTCATGAAGTTATTCCCTCAATGGAGGCTCTGTCTTCTCTGATGACTCTAGCTTGTATCAAGTTGACAAATAAAACCAACCATGATACAGCCATTGATTTCTAATTTTACTGCATCATTATTAGAGACTTGTGAGATTCAGAAAAACAAATACTATATAACTTTTCTTCAAGCACTTGTTCTTGCCCCCCATATATACATATATATGCATATATGTTTGTGTATATATATATATATATGCGTATGTATTTGTATCTGTGTGTGTGTGTATGTGTGTGCCTGCACCCATTGGTGGTGAGTTTTGTCAATTTAACACAACCTAGAACCACCTGGAAAAAGAGTCTCAATGAGGGACTGTCAGCATAGAGTTGATTTATAGGCATGACTATGGATGGTTATTCTAATTAAATACCCAGCCCACCTTGGGTGACACTGTTTCTTGGCTAGAGGGCCCAGAAGTGTATAGGAGTGGAGAAATAGCACTGGGCACAAGCAAGCAACTGACCAAATGCGCAATTACACATTCAGTTCTCTGATCTTGACTGTGAATGTGGTGTGTCTCTTTGAAGTACCTTCCTTAACTTTCCCACAATGGTGAACTGTAACCTGGAACTGTAAGCTGCAATACACCCCTTTACTTCCCTAAATTGCCTTACTTATCTATTTATTTTTATGCTCAACTCAATTATCTCTTCTAACACACTCAAGACCCTCTGCCTAGGCTGTACTGCTATCCACTGTAAGCCAAGTTTTACATTCTTACAGGAGAATGTGAGGAAGAGAGCAATGGAATACACGGACATGACCAGAAGTGGAAACTGTTTGGAGGAATAAAGGGGACCAGAAATGGTGGGACAGCAGTAGAGGTCAGGAGTCAGTGGGTTAGGACAATGCGGGAAAGTAAAGAAGAAAAGGAAAACATTTTGACACATGGGTATGAAAGTATGGTAATGAAGTCCACTACTTAGTGTGCTAATTTAGTAAATAATAACAAAGGGAACACGTTTTCACACATATAGAACCATTATACCTTCTCTAAATGATTTATCCTAGAACTAGAAAATTACCACCTGCTATACATATTCTTTTAAATGGTGAATGCCCTGGATTATGGAGATCTCTAACAAAAAGCAGTCCTACCAAGTCAGGAATCACAGGTTCAGAATCTAGGTCTTCTGATACCTTGCACTGGTAAATGGAGCTACCCATAGATAACACTGTGTGCTTATATGGGTCAGGTCTTATTTTCTATTCAGAGACATACATTGTCACACTGTTTTCCAGAAAGTTTCCCCAGTTGGTTTTGAAAATAATTCCCATACTAGAAATATGTCCCATGAACTTTCTTCCTTCCTTCATTTATTTATTTATTTATTTGTTATTTTTATGAAGAAGTGGTTATGTAATAAGGAGACCTGCAAAATGCCTCACATAGAACAGTTTCACTATGGGAAAGCTGAGGATATATACAAGCCATGTTAGAAACATTGTTCTAGTAAAGTATAATTTTGTACCTTCATAAGAATGATCAGTGTAGAGGTCCTGAGACTTTGTGTTGATTATGTAACATACTTTCCTTAAATAATTCCTGAGGCTTTGTTCTCCTCTTCTATTGGGGACACAGGGAGAGAAATAAAATCCTGCAAGTATGAAAGATACCAAGGAAAGCCAAAAATATAATGGGAGACTCATTTTTCCCCCAGCAGCTGCAGTGTTTACCAGCAAAGCTGCAGAGGAATTTGGTTAGAGTGCTGGAGAACAAAATAAGCATGCTCAGTAGAGTGTTCCCTCAGGCAATTTCTAGGAATATCCCATACAGTTTCATAATCTCCATAGGTGCAAATATAGGTTGTGACACTCTTGATGAGAAATGTTACCTCGCTAATTCAAACAATATTATTTTATACTCCCTTATCCAGGATTTTGCAGGGAACTTGCTTTCAAATCATGAATTGCATACACAATTATTATACTCAAATGTGGGAATGTCAGATTTCTAGGATACTTGACTTACATGATTAAGGATCTGAGAACAGGTCCTTCAAGGTCATGAAAAAGAAGACAGATAGTCAGGACAGCTGTGCAGGTGGGAAACTTGTGACAAGTGGCAAAGACAAAAGTGACGTACTTAAGGCCAAGACAGCAAGGTATCTTTGAGTTGTGTCTTTAGTCCTCAGAGAAAAGGATAAATACCTATGTCTCTTATAGTTGATGTTCAATACTGACTGGGAACTATAATTCATCAGAACATTAAAAAAAATGGAGAAACAAATGGAAGGTGAATCTTACAGTCGTGTGTAACTTACCAATCAAAAACTACAATGAAAGAAGAGGGTTTTCATGCAATGGTCATTATCTCAAAACACCAGAGACCTTTAGAAAACATCAAATCCAGTCTCCAATTTTTAGACAGATGTGCCTGTATGTAAAAGTTGTACAGTTTGCTTTTTAATGATGTTCCTGTCAGAGTCATTACTGGTAGCTGCCACTGCAGATACGACTGAGTTTGCCTGGCTTGTGAAGTTCAGGCCAGGTCAACCAACCTTTGATGATGTAGCAGCTGTACCACCTGAAACATACATGCACCATGGTTGGATGACTAGCTAGGACAGGGCTACAGGAATGTGAGCACTTTTTGTAGCAACTTGCCTCATTTTCCCCAACATTGTACTGGACAGAACCCAAATTTATGACCTCAAAGTCATTCCAAGGGAATAGAAAATGTGGGAAAGTGCATAGATATTTCCTGGATATAAGAGACCTTCCCTCAGCCTCCAAAAACATAATAGATGATAAGTTGAGAAAACCATTCTAAAGTGCCTTCAAAGTTAACAGCCCACACATTAATCCCTCCAGGAAGCAGATGGACGAAAGGATGGGGGTCCATAACTCACAGAGAACAAACAAGACCAATGTAAGAAATACCCAAGCAGACAGCTAGCTTGGGAGCCAAGGATAAAATGTTAATGTGTTTATCTTTGCTTATGCATTGCTTTGGACAATGTGAGGCATTTGAAACATTTTAATAGAGGATGTTAAATGAGAGAAAATAGGACTCCATTTGGAAAATATATGCACTCATGGGAAATGCTGCATCTCTCTTTTCTCACCCATTACCATGTTGGTGGAGCTCGTTAATGTTCTTGTAAGTCTAGTACAAGTGAAATGTCCCTATTGTCCCCATGAGGATCTGTGAACTAAGATATATTTTGAACCATTTTAATAATCTGATTGGATGAAAGAGAGAGGATGTAAAAGTTTTAATGCATCAATGCTGGATTTAGGTGTCAGGGACAGTCATAAAACATGACATTTACAAATGTGAATGTCTTGACCCCAAATAATGTCATCAGCAAAGCATATTCCTGTTTGGCTGACAAGTTTTCTTCTTTACAATGTTTAAGGACACCCAACAACATTCATAATAATTTACTCTAGTTCTGAATCTTGCTCACTTAGATAGCTGTTTTCCCTTAAATGGATGGCACCAGCTGGCTCATAACTGAAACCTGAAACTCAGAAAGCTGTCAGAGAGGCCAGCATAAGGCACAGCATCATGGTGTACAACCCCATGTAAAGGTACAAATGGGCTGACTGAGTATTACATTCTGTGGCATTTCTTTGATAATACTGTATGTACATTAAATACGTTGGAGATTTTCTTTGAAACGTAAGCCTTGGCTACTCTGAGCATACATTTAATTTGCATGGCAGGGGGAAAGGCTGCTATTATTTTCTGTCAGCCTCTAATCATTAGGGCAAACATCTAAAAATCTCCTTTCAAATTGAGCCACTTGGGGTATTTCACCAGGAGGAAAAAGTGATGGCTGTATAATTAAGAGAAGAAAGCATTAGCAAAAGGCTAGGAGAGCAAGGTAGTCACAAGTAGCCCTGAATCTATTTCCGTATAATCTTACCTATGGTGCTGAAGATTCGGTAATTTGTTCGCTCTTTCATCACACAGGCTATGGAGAGGGTTTACCATGTTAGGAACTATCTATAGTTGCTAGGGTGACCAGTGCCAGGAAGTTTGACTCGTGGAGGTCAAGGGCTCTCAGCAACCACATCTCTCACAGCCTGGTATTTTCCAGAGGAGAAGCGCAGCCTCCTTCTGAGGCCACTGCATGAGGAAATAGAGTACCAGACAGATGGAGCGGATTGCCCTTTCCCCATGGGTTGTAAAGAAAGAGACATGGGCTGAAAATAAAGAATATTCTGGACAGCCACCAGGCTTGGTTCTCAGTCCATCTGGAGCTGCTGGAATGGAGAAAAGCACAAGAGTCCTGCTAGCTGCAGCAGTGTGTCTCTGGTTCAGTCTGTGGCTTATGAAGAAGCCATTCTGCCAGGCACCTTTGTTCAGACAAAGTGAGGAAGACCCAGGGGCTGGCTGTGCCAGTACCTGCCATCCTAGATTGGCTCTTCCGGGATCCCTGTTTTGTTTCTGCCCCCAATGCCTGTTATAGGACAGAGATGATGGACAGACTGGAAAAGAGGCTGGCTCTCTTCTCGTCTCAGTTCACAAACAGAAACTCTCCTTTCATGTTCTGCAGGTTTCCAGTTGAGACCTATGGTTAAAAAGCTACTACCTGGCTGACCACTAGGACAGTACCTAATACAGAGCGGAGACAGAGTCTAGCAAGAGATACTCCTGCTCCTTCGCAGAAGGTCTGCTGATTCTGACCTATCGCAGAGGCAGCTTCTTGCAGGGTCCCCCACCCCTTACCTTTCCCACAGTCAAATCTTTTTCCAATATGAGCCCAGATTGCCAGTAGAAGTTAAAACCATCTCTCGCAGGAAGGGTCAGTGCACACATCATGTTACATAAGCGCAGCACAGTGAGATGGATACAAACACAGTCACAGAGGGTCAGGCTGCCTCACAAATCATTTGCTGAACTGTTCCGGCCCCACGGTGTGTTACCAGGAGGCTGCTTTTTTTTGTGAGAATTGATCAACTCTCCTAAACACAGGTGTTGTGCATGTTTATGTGTGAGCCTGGGAACCAGGTGGGCAAGATTTTGATAGGCAGTGTTTGTTTCCTAAGGACATGGTGCTTTGAATAAAACATCACAGCAGGGCACAGAAGCACAAGAAGAGGAATCTTTGACATTTTCTCCATAACATGCCTAGGGCTCTGAACAAACAGGTGGGACCCGAGGCCCCTCAATGTCTAACTTTACATTTAGCTCAAGATTAATGAGAGATTCTCCCCATTTGATATTCATGGGTTGAAGCAGAGATGGTGTGCTCCCTCTCACACACCCTATATCCTGCCTTTGAGTTTCAGAAAGAGTGTGGGGGACAGGCAAGAACTCCTACTTCATCATAGACAAACAGGGAAAGGAAACTTGGTGCAGGTGGCAAATAGGCTTGGGTAAGAAGATCCGTTTTCCACTGGAAAATTGCTTAAGCTTTTCTGGCTATAGATATGAATGTTATCAGTGTTATTTAGAAAAGTGCCTCAAAACCAGACAACCAAATTCTTTATTATAGAATATTGGAACTGAAAACCAAACTCCCACACGCTCTCCACAACTGTGACATTTTTTACTTCTGTGCTCAACGTAACTGCCCATACACCCAGGCTTTCTGATCTCTGGTGACTCCCTGGTTACTATCTTGGCAGCTGTTTAGTTCAGTCCATAAGGCAACATCTCACATGTCAGTGATAGTGTGGTTTGAAATATCAAGGCTCTCCATAAGTCGTCCCTATACAATCAGTGGAGCTCATTATCAAGTCAATAATTTCACACTTTGGCTTCGTGACATTGGTCCACAGAATAACCACCCTGGCGAGCCTCAGTTACCCAACCTATGAATAAGCACAAAGGATTAGCAACACCAGAGTTGAGATAGGGACCAAATAAGGCAAAGACATCCCTGGTTTGTAAACTATATAATGTAATGTTACCTAGCACAATGTTATTGTGAATTATTAAGTATTATTATTATTATTATTATTATTATTATTATTATTATTTCCTGCTACTTTTCAACTACTTTGTCTTCTTTAATTCTTGAACAGTAATTTGCCTCACCAAGCAAAGCATCACAGGAGGAATTTTAACTCAAATTTATCAATTCCAGGTTCTCATTTTTGATGCTTTATTTTTTTTAAACCCCCAAACCTTATTTACCTCTCTGGAATTCTTCAACCTATTTAGAATTTCAAAAAGTGTCTACTCTCCAAGCTATATTTAACCTTTGCAGCAACCACTTTATTTTTTCCCCACTAGGAATAATTTTGGAAAAATTATACTTGGAATGAATTAATTCATGATGGTAACTGTTAGTTTAGAAGAAAATAATATGAATGTGCCATGTTCTGTCAAAAAATGGCTTGTGGCAAGCTTTGAACAGAAACAATGCAAAGAAAACAATTCTAAAACCTCCCACTCACTCCATTCTTTTTCTAAATATTCTCTCTCCTGGGCCCTTGAGCAGGGTTAGGAATCAACTTTTATAACCATCATTGTATTCTACACATCTTTTACTCCTCCTATTTCTACTACAGTCTGTCTCCTTCTTCCACACAAAGAATACCATATACCTTAAGCAAGTAGGAAAGCATGGCCAGGAAATTATTAAACTTAAGCAGTTGATACAAATACCATAGTTATCTTCCATTTTTCTAATTCCCAAGATAAAATGAGTTGACCAGTAAGTCATCTTGAAAACGTGAGAGTAAAGGGGAGCATCTCTCACCCTCCCACATCACCACATGACAGACAATATGAGACCTGAGGCATCGAAGCAGACTAATGACTCTTTGCAGTAAACACTTGCAAGTAAACATATATAGACAAAATGGTTTACACCATGACTGTGTTTATGGTTTACACATGCATGTGTCACACTGCAGTTTCCATGAAGAGGTTTTTAATTTTTTCTCTTTTTATTTCTTTCCTCTTAAATTTTGTTTTATTTGGAGAGGTGGAGAGAGGAGGGTGGATGTGAAGGGATGTGGGAATGCATGAGATCAAGATACTTGATGTAAAAGACACAGAATAAAAAAAAAGAAAAAGAAAAAGACAATGTGAGAGTAACTATTATGGCACTCTGTAGAGTCCATACAAGGTACTGCTCTCCATCATCATCTTACAGTTTTATTTCCCTTCACGCTGTTCATGCATATTGCAATCCTTTTCCATTTTGTCGGTGCTCAGTGTGACCTGGGTTTGCATTGTCATTAAGTATAGTGTGCAAGACATTATCTCTGAACCCTTGTATTTCTACCTTCTGTACATTTACGCATTATTTCTCTTGGCCTTAAAATATTTTCTGCTTTTTATGCCAAGAACTTCTCATTCATAACAAACCTTTCATGGATAAAATACTCATAATTATAAGGCTTAGGTAATATTTTTTACATTTGGTTTTTTTAAAAAAAATAATGCAACAGAGAAAAAACTCTTTTGGTTTTCCATGAAATAATTTGTAGCCTCTACACTTATGTCATGGTGGAGAGCTAAATTTTTAAAGACTTAGCTAGTGGGTAGGGTGGGTTTTAGTAGCTTCAAGGAATACAAGCAGAAGTTTTATCTACTCCAAGAGTTATAACTAACAGCCCCCTCAGTAGAGAAAAGCATAAGCTTTGGAATATACAAACAGGGAAAGAAACACTTCTATTTTCTCTGGTAAAGTCTTAGGGTACAGCTCACTTCCAGTACTTGGAATTCACCCAGTTGCTATTTGTCACCTACCCGAGGTAACCTAATATTTTTGAGCCTCCCTCTGCTCCATACTCTGCTACCTGCCAAATAGAACCATCTGCTCTGTTTGGACATTATCAAAACCCTATTTTGTAAGTATGAGAAATTAAAAAGATATTTTGAGGCTATAAAGGGAAGATGGCAGTTGCCTCCTTTCCATCAACATCTGGAAGCTTATCCAGATTAACAAAAACAAATACCAAACAGCTGGACTAAGAATCTGGGAACATGAGCAGCTGAGGAAGCTGCTGAGTTGCTAAGGAAAGGAAGCCTCAGTGAGCAGAGTCAGAATAGTACCATTTGCACTTATTTAGCAAGGCAATGACCCATCCATAGAACCAGTCACTTGACATCCCACAGAGAGTGTATCTGTTGCTGAAACGGCAATAATGGACAGCCTCAGCTGGTCACAAATGCCCCTGCTGGCATCTGGAAACTTTGTCCTCTTTTAAAGTAGCCTACACATTTGGATTACAGAGTCACTCGGAACATTTAATAAAAATAGGGGAAAAAAACTATCATTTAATATACTTTCTTTTTAGATAGACTTAGCATAGACTTCTGGCCTTCAACTATCCATAGCATATGCATTACCATAAGAAAGCATTCATTGCCCAGTGGTACAGGAGTAGTGGGCTGCATAACATTTCTTTGTTCAGTGGCTACTGTCTTTGAGGTATTTAGAATAGTCTAACCCAAATTAACTGTCCTTTTTGATGGTAGTAACTGTCTGTGTTTCTGAAAACCATTGTATTGTAAATCTGACAGCCTGGGGTAGTGCCAGGGACTCAGAGGACCACTCGAGAATGTGATAATGATAACATAGGACTCAAAGGCTCCAAAGAGTAAGTCTTATGAGCACACAAACCTTTGGCCAGCGAAGGGAAATGTCAGCCAAATCTTGAGGGACTGTGCTAAGGGAGGCTTCAGGCACTTTTAGGTAGAAACTTCTTGTGTTGGATTAAAACAGGATGAGTATTTTTATCCTTTTTCTTTGTAATGGTTTGTGTTGTTTTGGAAGGTAGCCATTGGCAGAATAATACAAACAACACCATACTTTCTTGTATCATTCAAAACTTTTCTTAATATATTTTTACTTACTTATATGGGGAGGTAGGGAAACTCGTGTGTCCCACAATGTTCCTATGGGAATCAAAGAAAAACTTATGGAAGATGACGTGGGTCCTGGGGATCAAACTCAGGTCTTAAAACATGGAAGCAAGCACCTTTACCCATGGAGCCATCTTTCTGATATTGAATGTATCACTTTTATATGCAGGCTCACTCCAAGTTTTCTGACTTTCCAACATTCCAAAAATACCTGCTTTGTTTGGTATCACATCTAGCACTGTTTGGGTTTGTACATACATTTTATACCTGCTGTTCCAAATGACACCATCCCGCCTCCATTATGTTGTTTGGATCATTGCATGTATAAAGAGCTGCATTGATAGTTGTAATGAACCTTTTCCTATATTCTGCTTACCCTGAGACTCAAGGGACCTGTGGCTTCCAAACTTTTTCTAGTCACCATGAAATGTGTGCCTATTTAGAATCTTGTCCCTACAGAGCCCACTTCAGAGGCTGAAGTCTCTTGTTTAATAGATGGGCTCAACAGGAGTGAGGAGCAACACCTGTGGGAATAGTCATCCCTGCCAGTTGTTTGACTCTACTACAAGGCCTAATGCATCAGAGACCCAAATCACAGCTTCAAAACAGCTGGCAACATCTGTTCTCTACAACAAATAATTATAGAAGACCTGTATTTTACCAAGACTATTACAAACATGTAATGGTGACAAAATTTCATCTGGAGAACTTCTCTCGGAAGCCCAAGAGTTAATTGTTTCTAAACATCTTGGTGGAACTTATTTAGCTCATGGCTGTTAATGTTCGCATTGTAGTCATATTTTATTATAGGCATAAAATACAAAGACATTGACTAAAGGGCAGAACATATTGGCATAGTTCTGCCCAGTATTATAGAAGAACTCAATACCTACCTTTAGGGTGATTTATTGCTAATGCCAGTATTAAACATTAATTTTGTATGATAACAATCACTTATGCTTTTTGGTACTATTAGAACCTAATATCAAATACCACATACCAAAATTCGAAAAACTATAAATAGAATGCTACCAGCATGAAATGCAGGGAATATTTAATCATGTAATTACAGGAAGGGTTAAGCCAGCACTGTTTCACTAGTTTGTTTTAGCATATAATAAATAATAGATATACTTAGAGAACTTTTAAAAGTTTATGGGTCTCCCCAGTCAGTCTTTTATTTGACTCCACTATCATTTCTATAATGTTGCCTAATATCAAGCTTGTCCATTACTCCAAAAACTAGAAAAGGAAACAAAGTCTCAAAGAGATTAAATAACATGATATTAATCTGTTCATTGACGATTCAAAAGCAAACACAAGATACAAATTTGTCACACTGTGAATGAGCTTCCGAACAGGGTGAGATGACAGTCCCCTGGTGCTCCGTTGAACACACTGTGCTGGATTTTTCTATCCTGTCATCTGTCCTGGAAATTCCCACATCATATAGCAAAACACATTTCTGTGGCATTCTCAGAAGCAAAATGCCAAGCAGGATGGAAGTTTGATGTTTCACAAGATGGCATTTGTGTGTTGCTTGTATATTTGTATTCTATTGTTGACTTTAGGGATCATATTTACTAAAGTTAAACACTGCTCAAAAAGCACCCCATATGCTTCTGGACCCAGTTCTTTTATAGTTACATATACCAATGATGCAGTTCATTTTATCTCTGTCTGTATTTAAGAAAACTTGGACACTAAGGAGCTGAGAAGACATTCTGTTTGTTGTTGTTGTTTGGGTTTTCCAGAGAGTGCCTCATTACTTCACCAAACTGGCTCAGGATTCATGATGCTCTTGCATCTGCTCCTGAGTCCTGGTAGGCATGTATTTTACTGCTCAACACCCCATCATAATATATACACCATACTTAAACTTTGAATTCATAGAAATAAGTAAAACCAGTTCCATCAGGATTGAGATTTTGAGAGCTGGGAAAAACTCTATGGCAGAGTACTTGCCTAGTATGTGCCAAGGTTCTGAGTTCAATCCTCAGCACTGATAAAAAAAAGAAACAAAGAAAGAAAGAAAGAAAGAAAGAAAGGAAGGAAGGAAGGAAGGAAGGAAGGAAGGAAGGAAGGAAGGAAGGGAGAAAAAAAAAAGGCCAGGTATTGTGGTATAAACAGGAGGACCTGTAAACAGGAGTCCAAATTCATCTTCCTAGGCATGTACTGGATTTGAGGCCAGCCTGGGGTACATGAGACCTTGTCTCAAAAACAAAGCAAAAATTGTCACAACAAGAAAAGCATAGTATTTTACATTTTATACAAGTAATAAAAACAAATTATTTGAGATTGTGGAAATGGGCCATTTGACAACTCTTGGTCCTATACTGGAATTACTTTCCCTTGGTTCATTGTCCTGTTCATTAGCCTTCCCCAAGGCTGAGGGGAAGAGGGGCAGCATCCAGCCACTCACAGATAGGTTAAATGGTTTCACAGGCCTGAAGTTATTTTAAAGCAACATTTACTAACAGAGAAGAATTAACGCTGATGGAAAGGCCAATGTTGAGACTTTCCACTCATGACCATTCTTCATTTTGTAAAAATTAAGATTCTCTGGGTTAAGCAATGGAAACTGACTGGCTAATTTGATGCAAGAAGAGGGTGATTAATAGTGGAGAATATGGATACACTCAAATAAAATACATTAAGTCCTTATCTTGGAAAACAGAGGTGAAGCATCTCTAGAGATCCAGAATTGCAGGAACTAGTGAAAACTCGTGGTGGACCTTTTGTGGTATGTCTTAACCATCTCTGCATAGCAAATAACAACAGCATTTAGAAGCATGAACAAGAGTTATCCTTTATTTCTCATGTATGTGCCATTCAGCTCATGTAGGCTGGATTTTATTATGAGGCTTGTCTTAGCTGGGCTTTATATGAAAAGATGCCATAACCACTGCAACTCTTAATAAGGAGAATGTTTAATTGAGGCTAGCATACAGTTTCAGAGGTTTAGTCCATTATTGTCACGGCCGGAAGCATGGCAGTATACAGGCAGATATAGTGCTGCAGAAGGAGCTGAGAGTTCTACATTTGGATCAACAGGCAGCAGGAAGACAGAGTAAGCCACTGGGCCTGGCTTGAGCTTCTAGGACCTCAAGCCCACCCCCCAACCTGCTTCCTCCAACAAAAGCACACCTACTCCAAAAAGGCCACATCTCTCCAATGCCACTCCCTGTGAGTATGGGGATCATTTTTATTCAAACCACCACAAAGCTTTGTTCCTTGCCTCACCAGATTTAATGGATAAAATAAAATAGAGGATAACCTATTAAAATTGAGGTAAACAACAAATATATTTAGTATAATTATGTCCCACACAATGTTTAAAATGCAATTATATTTTAAGGGGTATTTATTGCTTATCTGAAAATCATGTTTAATTAGGAACCCCACCCCCCTTTTGCAGTTCTTTCAGCTGTTCCTTTTTCTCTTGGTATTACAGAGGCTTAGTTGAGCATTTTCTTACAGCAGTAGCAAATCCAGAAGTACAAGTGAGCCCAGGTATGCTGGCAGCTCTCACAACTCTGCTTGTGAGCTAGATATTGCTATTCTATGAGCAAAGGCAATGACATGGTCCAGAAATGGAAAAAAAATGTGTGTTATCTACTACAGGAAGACAGAGACATGGAAAATAAATACAGAGAGTAAAAGATTAGAATTAGCATATTATTGATAGTTTGCCACAGTTTAAACCATTTATATCCTCTCTTGGGTCATTTCTAATAAGAACCATGTTATGTTTCAAGGCAAGAAAATCTAGATGTTCCAGAAGCCATGTGTCCAAAGGAGAATGGGTCAACTGACTGAAATTCCTAAGTCAACAAGGGCTTTATGTGATCAGTGGTCTCCCCAAAAGATAACCAATGTGCCTTACCACAAGAAAGAGGTTCTGGATACTCTTCTACATTTGCACATGCTAAGTAGATGTCTAGTACAGAGCTGTACCCCAGCCTTCTTATTTTGAGACATGGTTTTGCTAAATTTCCAGGGTGGCTTTGAACTCTGTAGACAAAGCAGGCCTTGGTTCTCCTGTCTTAGCTTGAGAACCAAGTAGATGGGTTCTCAAGCCTGAGCAACCAGGTCCATCTGAGACATTAAATAAAACAAAACATAAAAAGGAAAAGGAATGAGTTTCTTAACTGCATAAAAAATAAGTCACCTCTGGACCCACAGAAGTTGATATCCACAGAGGCAGGAAAAAAGACATGAGGAGTTTCATTAAAAACCTGGTGGCAGACACAGACTGATTACGTAATAATCTTGTTAGATGCTGGTTCATTGCACAGTGAAAGGAATGGGTGCATGTAAGTTTACCTAAATCTTAGCATTATTTAAAAAGCACAGTTAACTTTTAGTGAATAGTAAAAATATACATTGCTTTAACACGGAACTTAAGTATCTATCATTTACCTATCTATCTATCAATCTATCTATCTGTCTGTTTGTCTATCTATCTATCTATTGGTTGATCTATCATCTATCCATCTATCCATTTAAGTAAAAGAATGTCACCAGTAAAAATAGTTCTTATTTTTAAATTATCTCATAATAATGGAGTGTATTAATACAGCTCATAATTATGAGGTACATAAAAGATTAACAGCATGTTTTAAAGTGTTTTAATAAAGTTGCCATGGTGAGTAAGGTTTATACTTAGTATGTTTCCCATAAAGACTAGTCTAGCTGGTTTATAGCACTTTGTAGGAGAATTCTGAAAACCAAGATAGTTTTTGCATTTTGCATTGTTCACTTAATAGTATTGAGAGAATTAGCTAATATTTAAGGGATGGGGATATTTTTATTATTTCTCATACCATACATAAATTTTTAAATATTTTAAGGACTTCAATATAAAAATAAATAATTGAAAGAAAAATTTAGCAAGAAGTATTTAACTGATCCTATTTTGGAAAAGGTTTGTGCACACATACACAAAATAGAAGAGACAATAAAAGAAAAATGTGTACCTATAAATCCAAGGAATGTTAAACTTCTGCAAAAAAAAAATGACAAACAAAATTAAGAGTCAGAGAATAAATTGGGGTAAATTGCACCAAGACACCAAAAGGTCAGTTCCTTTCGGGCTAAGTAGCTCCCATTAGTCACTAAGAAAACAAAATAATACAGACAAATTGGGGATATCACTGAAACTGAATAGGTTGAAAACATTAAACAAATGAATGATGATGTTGCATGTCGGAAAAGATAATAAATCTCACTATTATCTTATGAAAGAGGACTGCTATTCAGTGGCCCCCAGAGAAAACAAACCATTCAGACTTGTATGATGACTCAAGAATTGAGCATAAATCAATGTTCCAATGACTTTGAAAATTAATTTATATTTGCTAGTGCAAATAAATTTATCATGCTCAACTGTACTTCCTAGGTAGTCATACCTACTGAGGATTAAGAAAAAGCAAAAGCACAATGTTTCTTCACTTTCATAGAAATAAATGTGGTCTAGAGGAAGAATCATTTTAGAAAATATTAGTTTTGGTTTGTTTTCATTAGTTATGTGATTTTTTTTAACCTATTGTATCTCCCGTGTCCACATATGTGAATCAGTGACAATAATATGACAGATGTTTTACTTTCCAGAATTTGTATAAAGTTTTTAGGAGGAAATAGAATGAATCCTTGGACTTGCCACCTTGATGGTACTGGTGATATTCTAAATTTAAATTTCATGAGCTGTTACAGAAATCTAGGAATAAACTAGTAAACTATCTGATTAGGAAAGTCGTCATGTCTCTCATAGAGAGATTCATATACAGATCTCATACAGATATGATTCCTCACAGGAAAAGAACAAAATAAAAATAGAAAGGAAATGCACAGAGGAAGTTAAGACTTAGAAAATGTCTAGCTGAGGAGCTCAGACACTGAGTCCTTCTGCTTCCTATGTTCAGAACACACACACTGGTCTGCCATGGAGAAGTGGTTCTGTTCATAAAGAGTCAAAGATGTCAGCCAAGCATGGTGTACATGCTGTAACCCCACCATTGTGAGCCTTAGAGAGAGGACAAGGCAAGATCCATTTCAACAAGCAAAACAACTGTCCTAAGTATGAAAACCAATTGTCAAAAAAGTTAATGGTGAAATATATGACTAGAGAGACAGCTGGAAAAATACTGCTAAAAGCCACATCTTTATGGGCAAAATAGATGCTTGGTCTTTTGCGAGGGGAAAAAAAGTCAGTGAGACGTGTTTAAGTCCAAAGAATAGGTGTAAAACTGAAGCTGTTTTTATTTTTCCAAATATTGGTTGAGGGTTGAGGCAAGTATCAGCATTCAGTGGTTAAGAAAACTTGCTACCTATCTCTTAAAACTGAATAAAGTTACCAGGAAAGTCACCTAAACATTGTGAGTTTATTTAGAGGTCTATTGGAGAAGCAATGTTGTGACTCTCACTGAGTCTGTGACAACATAGAAGCCTGTCCTTTACCCAATGGGACTTTACAGGCTGATGGCGGGGGGGGGGGGGGGGGGTGTCAACGAAGGTGGAGGATGACAGCAAACTCTTCCAGAATAAAAGTCAGGAGACAGGGTCGCCAGCTGAAGCTCAAGCTGAGATGGGCTACCTATACAAAAACCTCAAACAAGATCACCATGTGCAGAAATACTAGATGATAGATGTGTAGGTTCTGTTGGTTGTTTTTAGGCTCTTGGGTGGGGGGCTGCCACCCAGCTCCCAAATAAATCATACACGGAGGCTTATTGCTTGGCTTAGTTTCTAGTCAGCTTTCCTTAACTTTAAATTATCCCATCTACCTTTTACCTCTGGGCTTTTCCCATTCTCTTACTTCTGTAAATCTTACTCTTACTCTGTTGCTGGTTGTGTAGCTGGGTGGCTGGCCCCTGATGTCCTCCTTCTTCTCTGGCTCCTCCTTTTCAATTCTCCCTTCCTGGATTTCTCCTTCTATTTATTCCCTCTGCCTGCCAGCCCTGCCCATCCTTTCTCCTACATTGCCATTGGCCATTCAGTTCTATATTAGACCACCAGGTGTTTTAGATAGGCACAGTAACACAGCTTCACAGAGTTAAAAAAATACAACTTAAACATAAGTACCACACCTGAAAATAATATTCCACTGCACGTGGGAGTTAAGGGTACACCAGCCAGGACCCACAAGTTGTTTCATTTGAGTTCTACTTTGGAAGGTGCAATGCAAAGGGAGAAGGAACTGTAGCTGTAGAGATAAGCAAGAATCAATCAGAATGAGCTCTGAACCATGGTAAGACACTGGCATCTAATCTCGAAGGCCATATTAACCAAGGGATATTATGCTCACTTATAGTTTACAGTATTTTTGCTCTAGTGTGGAAACTGTATGGTAGTGAGCATGGGGAGAAGGCTAGATGCCAGATTTAATTCATTCTCAATAATTCAAGCCCCTTACACTCCCCCCAAAAAAAGATAGGAAAAGGAGGGAGAAGAAGAAAGAAAATGTTGATGTCTGAAACAAGGCGGAGTGGAGTAAGGAAAGGAAGTGCTGAATGAATTGGGGAGATATGTAAAACATGGAGTTGTCTATGTGGGGGTTATGAAAGAAAGGTGGTGGTGTTTTTGTTGTTTGTTTTGGATTGGTTATCTCTTTTATGCTAATATTACTGCCCAGGCCAAAACAAAACAACAACAACAACAACAACAAAACAAAAACAAAAACCCTATCTCTTTTCATAATGACAACATTCACTAAGATAATAAAACACAAGTATTTCATGAGAAAATAGATGGAACTATAACATATTTGTGAGGCATGCAATGGAGATAGGAACTAGTCAGTCAGAAACGTGGGTGTGAAAATATTAGGAGAAATCTGGGCTGAAGATGATGATATTGAGTCATCGATGATAAGACTTTAGCTTCTGAAACTACAAACAGTGTAAGTCACTCAAATGGGCAAAGGGTCAGGATAAACAACAACAACAACAAAAAAAAAACAGCTAAACCCTTAAATACAGGCTTTTAAGAAACAACATAAGATGATCCCCAAAATTAACATGACCAAAAATGTAGGAAGAAAGTCAGTTTAGTTTGGTGTCGTGGAAGCCAAGAATAGAAAGTTCTGAAAGAAAGAGACTAGGAGCAATAAATTAGGTATTTCAGGGGAAAAAAAGTAGCATTACAACAAAAATTGCCAGTAGACCTAGAAATACGGGCTTTGGAGAGCTTCATTGAAGAGGTTTTTTGATGCAAGAATGCACATTATGTTTAAAAGATTGATGTGCTAATGGAGCAAGGATGATGATGTAGCATCATACAATTCCTGAAGAAATTTTAGATATTGAGTTTGAAAGTTAGTAAGAGTAATTTCTTTGGAGAATAAAATCTTATAATATCACATGTACATTCTTATGGGATGGCCCTGACATAAAATAGGAAAATCAATGCGGTGAGGCTAGCAGGAAGAGACTGAAATTCAAACAGAACACAGCAATACAATGTGACCCATTTCTCACTGCTCAGTACAAATGTTGAGGCATCCTAACCCTGGCGTCCCAGAAATGAGTTGACTCAGCTTAATCATGAGAGTCAGTATGATTTGATGACTAAAACATAATTACAATTACTCTAAATTTACTCATTAGCGTTACATTTATATTTATTTAAGTCCAAGTGACTTAAATAGCATAAGTGAGTGTGAAGTCCTTAATATAGCTTCATATATATGTATACAATATATACTCATATATATTAATATATACTCATATATAATCTATAATATATATGAATTTAAAAGGAATTCTATTATAGTAATGTTATCTGATAATAATGATGGACTTATTAAATTTAATGATGGACCTTCTGTTTTTTTAAATTTGTATTCTTCACATAACAGATTGAATCCCTTGTGTTTGGTTGAACAACACATACATGTCTTACATCTTGTCACAATTTACATGCAACTAGAATGGAGGTTAGCTGGAATCTGTTAACTGCTCCAGAACTTCCTGTTACAAGCCTGGGCTAGTTGGGGAGGTGCTTATAGCAATTACATTGATTGTATCTTACTTGGAGGCATTCAGAACACTGGCTTCCTCAGATGAAAATGAAGAACTATGTGGATTAAACAAAAGAATGATAAAGCATTTGGGAACTCTGAGATATAAGCCCAGGTCTAGTTATTGATGTGAATTCTGAATTGTGAGCCCAGCCATAGTTCTTGGTGGGCTCACCTTTGACAAGCCATTATCATGTTCTTCTTTGCTCCTCATGATCCTCCTCTTAAATTGGGTATGACCTTCCATGTTCTTGCCCTAAGATTTTGGGGAGAACATATTGCAAGTCACTATATGAATCCAGGAAAATATCCTTTAACTCCAGTAGCTAAAGGAGGAAGAGAAACTCAAGAAAGACTGCTAAACATGGGAATCATCTGTAGTCTACTGCCAGAGGGTTTGATTCCAAGTCACCACTTTCTATCCAGAGACCCTGTAACATGTCATTGTCAGAAGCATGCTAAGGTCATAAAGGTCCTCCATCAGCTTCTGTCTCCTGGCACTCGGAGCCACTCAGGTGCTGCTTCCCTAAGTACCATCGATGTCTCCTCAAGGCTGTCAGGTAGTTGTTTCTTTAAGCAGAAAATGTCCCCGCTGGGCAGGAACACAGTGTCTGTAATGGGTAGGACAAGTGACAAGGAACAAAACTCTTTCATTATTGAGCTCCTTCATGTTTGCTTGTTCCCCTTCCTCAGAAATATACTTTCATGGCTGACACAGAGGCAGCTGCATTTAAAAAGAGAAGAAAAAAAAGGAGAGTCACAGTCAACCCTAAACTTGGCCATTTGTAATCAGCGTGTAGCCTCAGAGATGAAATTTGTGAGTAATTCACTTCCCACACTCCCCAATGAAGCCTACCAGAGTGGGATCTAATGTTGCCACCCTGAACACTAATGAAGGAAGCCAGGCAGCAGTACTGCTTGCCCTTGGGGACTCATTTTTCACATCACCAAAAAGTAATTTCTGTCAATTTCAGCCATCTGGTTGACTGGATTGTGAAGATGAAATTCTGTTCAAGAAGTGTTTAAGAGTGGACTCTGCTGGGATTCAAATGCCTTTTCTAGTTTCCCTTATTCTTATCTGTGCCTCAGTTTCTTACCTGTAGATAAAATCTTCATAGAATACCCTATCTTTATTATATGAAGTGATTGAAATAATATTTCTTAAGTACACAATGCACCGTGGCAGATATAATACATGTTTAATTAAAGTTAGCTTATCATTCAATTGCTAGTAGTATTAACATAATGCTGTAGTATGTTTATAATGTCTATTTACTTAACACAGTACCCATTAATTCAGTTTATATCATCTAATCTGTTATGTATATTTAGTATATAGCATATATAGAAAATTATATGTAGAAGCATTCTATTTCATTGATTATCTTATGAATTTTATATGTGGTACCACATCTTACTAAGACAATGCTATGACTTAACAATAAATATCGATTATCTTTCCTTTGCATTTGGAGGCTGTACTATATTCTTTGTTATGTATAAAATGACAAATTCAAGTGACGGTGGTATAGAAATTCAGTGTAAAATTATTAAGAATGTGCATACCTCTAATATTTAAGTAAGGCTTGTCCTTACCAGAAAGGGGCTAGCACATTTTCATTATACATATCTTAAGTACTTCCTACAGCACTCAGATTGCCATAGTGGTAGGTATTTTCACTTTATAGATGTTTTAGGAACTCTAGAGAGATTTGGAGAGGAAATAGCAAGTGTGCAAATTAAAAGTATCCTGGCTACTTGGTGTGAAATTTCAAATTTACTAATACAGTCTGAAGTGTACCAAATTCACGTTCAGATCACAGCTACAGTTTGCTTATTGCCATGATTATATATCTGATTTCCTTCTGTCTACAGTTCCACCAAAGATCTCCAACATCTCCTCAGATGTCACTGTGAATGAGGGCAGCAATGTAACCCTGGTCTGCATGGCCAATGGCCGCCCTGAACCTGTTATCACCTGGAGACACCTTACACCAACTGGTAAGCAACTGGCTAGATTCTAAGATGCCACTTAATATCTAAGATTCTGTTGCATCAAAATGTAAAACATGCATCTTTTTATTGAAACTCAGAAAACTGCAGTATAATTATTCTTTGGATATTCCAGAGGTTTTGCTGATGTGTTCACCTCTTTAAGTAACTTAGTAATATTTGTATCTATATCTTTCACCTATCTATCTACTACCTACCTAATCTATGTATAAATATTGATACATAAAGTTGTCTCTCAAAATAGATTAACTCTTAAGGGAACAACTATAATAACATTAAATAATGCATATATATATGTATGTATGTGTGTATATATATATATATATATATATATGCAACAGGGAATAATGAAAGAAAAAAGGCCATCAATTTGAAGGCAGGAGGGTATAGGGGGCTGAAGGGAGGAATGGGAGGAGGGAAAATGATATAATTATATTTCAATTAAAACATATTTAAAAATAACGTGTAAAAATATAGCATATATCTAAAATGTATAGTATTTTGGTGGTTCGATGTCTTTGAGAAATGCTTTGTATAAATTATTTCACACCACTTTTTCAAGTCATTTTGGACCATAGTTTTCTCCTTTGTGGTGGCGCCATGTGAAAAAATTAGAAACAAATGTTTCTTTGATTCCTGAGTTCCTGGTCTTGGCATCTAGCTCTGTAATGGTTGCCAGGCATTAAACAGGCATTGGGAGTATTGGATCCTGCTAATGACACCAATTCAGTTAAATTCATAATATGACTTGCCAAGAATGTCTTCCGTACCCTTCCTTTTACCCTTTGTACCAAGCTCATCTTTACTAGGTCCAAAGGCTGCTGTGGTATGTGAACATATTTAAGCATTTTAATAGATGATTCAGGATTAATCAGTTGCATTCTCCTGTCCTATTCAAATTATGTTTTCTTATATACAAAACTATGTCTTTGCAATCTATGTATAATAGTACCTGCTATTTGATTATTCCAAAAAGAAGGTCTACCAAGTCAATGATAGATCAATTATACATAGATTATTCTTAAAAATTACCTTTAATCCCAGTACTCGGGAGGCAGAGCCAGGCAGATCTTTGTGAGTTCGAGGCCAGGCTGGTCTACAGAGTGAGATCCAGGAAAGGTTCAAAGCTACACAGAGAAACCCTGTCTCAAAAAAACCAAAAAAAAAAAAAATCACTTATGCTAGTAAAGAACCTCAGGTTTAACTGGCTTATGTCTGAGAGTCTCTTATAATTTCTCTATTAAAGTATCTAGATGCTTAATTTCCAAAGTAATTGGCTTTGGAATGAATACCAATAAACACACACAAGACTGGGTATACAATGATACCCATCCTGAGACCAGGGTAATGTTTGATTATAGTGTTTCTAAATATTTCTTCTTTCTTGTGGTAAGATAATAGGGAGCCTCCATTTAACATCATAGTCCAGATTAATTTCCAGGGAAAGTTTGAGCCAACTTTGTAAAATGCCCTTCTATTTAGACAAATATTTTCTATTAGAAATCTCTATTCTCTTATGAAAATGTTACTAAAAACCCATCCTTATTTGTGTATGCATCCCACAATTTATTCATATTATATAAGAGCATCACATGAGGTACTTATTTAGGAGAATTAATATCAAATTCATTTCCTTACATACTCATTTTGCACCTCACATGGTAGGAACACATGGATGGTCATATGGCGCATGGTCTTATATATGTCCTACATCTGTGTCTAGAAATAAATTAATTCTTCAGAGTACTTTTTTTCCTGCCAGCCTCACATTAGACCCAAATCTACTCTACCTACCTGGGCCCAAGGATAATATTGCTGTTTTTACCTCCTGGTGATTTAGTATTAAACAGTGTCCGGTATTTAAATATTTTGACAAAGTCAGCACCTAAAACCATTACGTTCATTGCAATGCTATTGAAAATTTATTGAAATCATTCCATAATTTCACTCTGAAAGGCCTCTTTCAGGAATTTCCCTCTAGATTTTCAATAAAAAATTTCTCTATTTGTCTTTTCCAAAGCAGTGGTTTGTTTCTTGCAAATAAACCCAGAGATCTTACATAAATTATTGTGATCCTTCATTATATTGATAGTTGGTAGACTTACTGCCCAATTTATGACCAATCTATTAAGAACATAAATTATTATATATAAATTACAGATTAATAAGTTGATTTTACACACTCCACTTAAGGTGTTTATGGCCTTAAATTCATACACAAACAACATTTCTGTTTTCATACCATTATTTTTAATTTGTCTCACCTTTTGTAATTAAATTTAAATTTATACAAATATTTTATTAATCTTTTAATGTCATTCAAGGGGCAAGGTGGCAGATTAAAAAATGAAAAATATAGAACTTAACAAATGAGTTTATATTCCTGACATGATCAATAAGGAGCCGTATTAATAGAAAGACTTTCTTCTTGTACATTTTGAGTAGTAAATAGGATTTTCGGGGAAAATAAATTTGTTTCCTAGAGCCTCCAAATACTCCATTTTAGTCCTTAAATTTATAAAGATTCTGTGACAGAAACGAGTCTTCATAATCTTTGCTAGTCTGTTAGCATACATAGGTCTATAGGACTAAAACCAAGTAAACATCTGTGTAATAATAACATCTGTCTTGAACCCTGACTAGCATGGTTTCTGTGATGATTTAAGTAAAACAAACCAGTGACATCTTGCATAGTAAAGACAGTATTTTCATGTACTGCTAGAACACTAGAGACTTCAAAACCAACTACAAAAATTGGATGAACTCACAATGATTCTCAATACTCAATACCAGGGATCAGCACATTATAGCCTGAGGACTAAATTCCATCTGCCACACTCATATACTTACTGACTGCCAGCCATAGTGCTTCAAAACTCTCTGAATGGTTGCAGGTAATCAAAGGAATTCTGATTTTAAAATACAGAGCAAATGTATAAACTTCAAATTTGAGTGGAGATACACAATTTTTTATTGGAAACACAGCCATGCTGAATTATTTGCATTTGATCATAACTGCATTTGATCTAAAATCGCATACTTTGGTAACAGCAACAAAAGTACTTAGCTCACAAAGCTTAAAATATGTTAATGTTTACCCCTTAGATTAAAATGTATATACCTCTGCGTTAGACCGTAGCCAGAGACATAAGCAAAGATTTATTAAACTCACACATGGTTCATAGGGTTTGTATGTATCCTGTGTCAGGTTCCTTCTTTGCTTATCTATAGTTACATATGCAGGCTTTCTCTCTGGACCAAATTATATGCTAGTATACTCAGAACAACCCCTGGATGCATTTGCATACTTAACAGCAAACCATTCTTCCCCTTACAATGGACATCACTTCCCAAGCTTACTTTTTCATCTCCCACACAAGCCCAATAATAACCAAATAATCACTTGACCAAAGTCACCTTCGTAGTGACGAGTGTGGAAACTTGATTTGTTTCCTCTTTTATAAAATAAATGAGGTCGTGTGTGTGTGTGTGTGTGTGTGTGTGTGTGTGTGTGTGTGCGCGCGCGCACATTGTGTGTTTCTTTGAGAATTTGGAAAAGAGTGATCTTTTCAGCCAATTCAGTGCCACCTTTCTTAGAGACACTCAAGAAAGAGACTTGCTCCCTGTATGACAGTGGAGCTGCCTGCAAATCATTGTCACGTGACATTGAAAATCCAGATAGCTTTGTTCAATTATTAATTGGGCCTTTCGCAGTGCAGTGTGTGACTGCAAGGGAGTGTACCTGTGATTAGCTAGACCCCACAAGGGACGCAGAGACCTGAAAGGGAAAGGTGCCATGGAGGGAATCACAAATGTCTGATTACGTGTCATTTGATGCCATGGAAAGAGAACAAGGGAGGAAAAAATGAATGGTATATATTTTTTTTAAAGAACATTATCTTAATTCAGTTTCTTTGCTTGATTTTTTTTTTGGTTGGATTATCTAGTTTCTGGTTCTCTTGA